>CAXITT010001139.1:77941-140790 GCA_964033795.1 Lymnaea stagnalis | reverse complement strand
TGAAAAATAAAATAATACAGTAGCTTAAACATTAAAATATCCGTCAGATCAGCTCCGTACGCCACTACCTCACAGTTAGCGCTACAAAACTCTTGTCTGTGCTCTTGTTCTCTCTCGTCTTGACTATTGCAACTCTCTTCTTTCAGGTTCACCAAAAAACTGCATAGAAAAACTGCAGAAAGTTCAAGACTCAGCTGCTAGGCTAGTTTTAAAGGCAAAAAAAAAAAAAAAAAAAAAAAAACGTGATCACGTCACTCCACTACTCCATTCCCTTCATTGGCTCCCTATACAGGCACGCATTGACTACAAGTTGTCTGTTCTCTGTCACAACTTTTTCTCGGATTCCTGCCCTTCATATCTAACCGAACTTCTTTCTGTCTATTCACCCCTTCGACAGCTTTGCTCCTCTGCAGACACGCGTATTCTGTCCGTTCCCAAGAAAAACACTAAAACATATGGTGAACGATCTTTCTCTTTTTGCGCCCCCAAACAATGGAATTCCTTGCCACTACACATACGCAATATACCAACCACCCAGGCCTTCAAAACTGCACTAAAAACATATCTTTTAAAATTATACTACCCTGACTGATTCCCCTCCTCTGACCGATAAACGATCTTGCTGGCTGCCGTCCATGGTTTGCTTTGTAAATGTTATGTGGTGGGGTGGGTGAATATACATTGCTGTTCTTTGTTTCATAAATTTATTTTATTTTAATGTCATGATTATGTCTCTTTTGATAACATTTTTATGTACAGCGCGGTGAGCCCAGCCCTAGGCTTGGGTACCACGCTATATAAGACCTCTTATTATTATATATATATATATATATATATATATCCTAGATAGCTCCATAAAAAATTATGATTTTAACCTTATCACTTTCAACGCGACTTTCACACTCTCCTCCCCTCTCAATCCATTTAGCGCCACTATCACGGTTACTGGTTAAGTATAGTGGTGGAGAGGGTTGTCGGCTCGGGCGGCCCTTTTACGTTGAGAGATAGCCAGCATTTTCGGCCAACTTCAAAGGTTTTTTTTTTATTGTTGTTGTTGTTGAAACGGGTTAGGGCATAAAGATTTCCCATGGGCATTAACCCTAGCAGCTCTGTTGATAAGACCCCAGCTCAATACCTATTTTCTCTCACTCCCCACAAATTTCCCCCTTGCATAATCAAATAATTATATGGCCGTACATGTGATTTCATACGCCTTCTTGGATGGCAGTACTACTCCTCTGAACGCATTAAGCCTTGATCAAAGCAATCAAAATATTACTCTATTTAGGTGTTATTTTATGTTTATAGTTTATAACAATATAAACCTATATAGAGTTTGTTATTTGATGGTTGGGTATTTTTAGAACCGGTAACTCGTCCTAAATTTACAATCAGGGTAATTCATTTTTTTTTCTTATATCCTCAAAGCCTGTCCTAAAAACTGCAAGGACAATGTATGCAGTCAAACAGGCGGGCTCTGTCTTTCTGGGTGTATGGAAGGACTCTACGCGCCAAAATGCTTTAAAGGTAGGACTTACATTTATGATGGGACTCTTCTTTTAAAAAAAAATCCGATGCAAAGAAGACTCTTTTCTCACTAAATAGTTCGAGAGACGTTGCTTTATCTTTGACAGGCAATTTAAGTCATTTCTCCAATTTATGCTTCTTTCCTGCAACTTTCCCCCACCCTACCCGATCTGAAAGGAAGAAAAGCATCGGTATCGTAATTTAATTCATAACAGTCACGGAATTTATTATTAAGTATAATAAAATTATAAATATAAAAAGTATAAATAAATGGAATCAAATATATATTTATTATTATTAATAAAATCCTTAGTTTTCAGCTAAACAATTAATTAGAGGAAACAAATAAAACTACATCAACACAGAGAGAGAAATTGTGATACGTTCTTCAGGAATCAAAAATTGAGATCTGTGATGAGTTTTTGTGCTCTTTAAAGTGGAAACTGCTTGCTCCTAAAGATAGGTCAATTGGGAAGCCTGGAGATGGGTGTCACTATGAGTTCAAAACACTTTGTTACACAAACCAAGTGACGCAACATACGCTAGTGTAAAGATGACTAGGGTAAAATGGCGCATTCAAGACAAGAAGGGTAGTGACGTTAGCTGTCTTCGGGGGGAAGGGGGGTAGCTCTTGTAGTTCTGCTGTAATGCGTCAGTGCTGTTCTAATCCACCAGTGTTGTTCTCCTCTAAAAATGCTATTTACTCCACCACAACTGTTATAACCCACCACAACTGTTCAAATCCACAAATGCTTTTCTACTCTATCAATGCTGTTATACTCTATCAGTGCTGTTATACTCTACCAGTGCTGTTATACTCTACCAGTGCTGTTATACTCTATCAGTACTGTTAAACTCTAACAGTGCTATTCTTTTCTACATATCACAACTCTTCTGCTCCACCAGTACTGTTCAACTTACAAATAGCTTTACAACACAACCAGCGCTGTTCTACACCACCAATTATGTATTGCTGGAATGCTATGTTAATGCGGTTGTGTTTTTGTGTTGAGCACCTCAGAGTTTTTCAAATGAATGGATGCTGCCACGTGTTAACATGTCATACTTGTTCAATCAGAGTGCTCTCAAAACTGTGTGAGCTACGCCTGCACGCAAAGTAATTTGGAGTGCAGTTGTGATAAAGTGGACGGTGCCTGTGTGCCTGGATGTCAATCCGGCTTTTTTATGCCCCATTGTTCAGAAGGTACTCCTTAGAGTAATTTTGTATTAAAGCACGTTAAATTATCAGCCAATTCCATTACCAGTATTTTAGTTCATTAAATAATCAGTCCACTCCACGATAACTTTATATATTCGGTGGATTTCTGATCTGTCGGTATTCCTATCCCGGTGGGATCTCGTTTCCCGGTGGGATACCGATCCCAATGGGATCCCAATCCCAAAGTGATTCCTATCCCTCTGGTATCCCGATACCGATGATATCATGATTTCTGTGGCATCTGATCTGTCGGTATTCCTATCCCGGTGGGATCTCGTTTCCCGGTGGGATACCAATCCCAATGGGATCCCAATCCCAAAGTGATTCCTATCCCGATACCGATGATATTCTGATTTCTGTGGCATCCCAAACCATGTAGGATCCCGATCTTGTAGAGATTCCGATGGGATCCCGTTTCTCTGCGCGGTAGTATTTCCCGGCGGGATCCCGATCCCATGAATCCGTTTTCACGTCGGTATCCGGATTTGGGTGGTATCCCTTTTCTTGGTGGGATACAGAACCCAATCCCGATGAGATCCAGAACCCTGTGTGATCCCAGTAGTATCAGGATCCGATGGTATCTCGATACCGGTAGATCCCGATCCTGGTGGAATGTCGTTTCATGACTTCTTTCTACACAATTATTTTTTAATACCAAAAATTATACAACTAAATGTACTGCTATAATTATAATACATTTAAGTTTAAAGTGGTCCCCGACTTTGGCCCATTTCATAAGTATTGCCTTAGATAAGATTCCCAATTAAATCAGTTAGATAAATAATAAAGTAAAATTAAAAATGTATCTTATTAAAATCGGTTTTAAAATGCCATAGATATAGCTTTTTTTTTAAATTATCAAACTTTCTGGTAATGTCTAAACCGGCCCTGAATGGATTGGGTATTATTTATTCTAATCCACTGATATTTGAATACAGACTATGTAGGATTCTGCTACAAAGCTTGGGTCTAGATCTATTCTGACAACATTAAAAGTTTCAAGAAGTTTTTTTCTGTGATATATTTTTCGCCCATCCCTAACCTCTTTCACGCACCTAAACTAACTTTTTGTGTATATTCTAAACATGAACATGAATGAGCAAATCTAAATGATCACTCATTCAAACATTATTGTCACTAAAGGAGTTCAATGACGGCTCATTTTTAAGCTAGACAAATGCTTTAGATGCCATATGTTTTTAAATTGTTAAATGCTGGACTTCCCATTTATTATTATTTTTTCTCTAAAAATTGTAAAAAATTTAATCCTAAATTGACAACAAAAACTCTATATACCATTTTAAATAAATTTTATGTTAATGGAATCTGATATACTGATATCGTCATGAAAAAAGTTTTGCCTTTGTTTAATATTATTATACTAATATAAATTAAACATTATTATCGGAATATCGTAACACAAAGAATTTATTTGTTAAAGAGGCATCTCTCCACTGTTTGTTGACACTAGTAACAGCCTCGTGTGTTCTCTCCCTCCCCCCCCCCCCGACATGTTATTAATCTTATAACCATATACAACCACTTTACTTTTAGCAAAGTTAAAAAACAAAAACATATTTTCATTTTTTTATTTGTTAAAGAGGCATCTCTCCACTGTTTGTTGACACTAGTAACAGCCTCGTGTGTTCTCTCCCCCCCCCCCCCCCCGACATGTTATTAATCTTATAACCATATACAACCACTTTACTTTTAGCAAAGTTAAAAAACAAAAACATATTTTCATTTCTTTAAAAGAAAATCTTCACCCATCTCCATTTTTCAAAACGAAGTGGCTATTCGGACCCGGGTCCGAGAAGTTGATGTTGGAAATAAAATAAAAATAAAATTATTGTCAGGTTGTAAGATAAAATTTGGTATCAAAGAAAAGTTAATTTAATGGCCTATATGTTTGTAAACTTAATTCTAAAGTCTAAAGTGACCCGGGTCCGAATAGCGGCGATACGTTTCCGGTTTCATTTTGACTAAATTCTATTCGGATGTCATTTGTGGTAGTTTATTTTAGTTAAACTGAAGAAGTAAGTTTATTTGGAGGAGTGAAAAGTGCATTAGTCAATGGTATTTGGCTAGCGAGTTACGCTGCACTGATTGAATTAAAAGATCTTTTCTTATTAAAATTATATGTAAAGGTTAAGTTATGTTACTGTATGAAACTATTAAAATTATATTTTTGGAATAAAAAAGAAAAGTTAAAATTTACTAAATGTTAAAAATACACAATTTAAAAAGCCATAAATTAAATTTAATAATTTTACTTTTTAAGAAAGGGAAAATACGTTATAAATTTTGTAAGGCGCGATTATTAAATCAAAGAAACTTTGAGCTTTGGCAAAAAAGGCAATTCGTGCTATGACGTCATTTGCGAGTTTATTTAGAAAAAATTAATTGATTTTTTTTTCGCAATATTAAGAACAATATTAAAAAAACGCTCTAAAAACTACAGATTTTTGGGTTATCTCGATAATTGTGATTACGAAGAAATTCTTAGATCAAAATTTTTTTATAATTTTTTTTTCTTTATAACTTTCAAATTCAGATTAAATGCTTTAAATAGTTTCTTTATTGAAATATTCAATGTATTTGTAATTTATAATAATAATAATTTAACATTTACTAAAATAAAAGCGAATGTATTTTATTTTTTAAACATTTAAATTTATTCAGTTTCCGTAAAATAGGAGAAAGTTATTATCATTGCTGTTAGGAATCCATACGTATTTAAATCGCTTCGTTTCTTGGGGGTTATGGTCAACCTATTTCTATGTTATATGAATAAAATAATAAATATGTTTAGTGTTCATGGCCAGCAGTCGGGAGCAAAAACCTCTCGGAGCAGCTCAAAATATGACCCAGAAACTGAAGTTTTTTGCATTTCTTTTAAAAATCCGGGGATGGGGTAAAGTAAATATGTTTTGATACTGAGATGGGTGCGCGGCAATGAAAAAGAAACGGTTAAGAATCTCTGCATTACACCCAAACACAGCATGCTATAATATCCAGCACGGATGATACTCTCATCATTGCAAAGATTGCGACACATCTAACACACCGTAGATAGCCGTCGCCAAGGGCTGGTCAACGCGGTGAACGCCCAATGACCTGCGCTTTCATGGATGTCGCGCGTAGCACTTGCTCTATTGTATATTGATATAGCCATGCCTTGTACAATCATATTTCTTTATTTCAAGTCAGCACACAATTCGGAGGTTCAGTATTCTCAATCGATCAGTCTATCTTTCCATGCACTATCCCGAAATTAAATAATGTGCAGAAATAGTTTTTTGTAAAAATAATGATTAAGTTCTTATTTACATGCATTTTGAGTCCTTTGGCTACAGAGAGTGCTCATCTACACTTGTGCATAGGCTTTCTTTGGCTACAGAGAGTGCTCATCTACACTTGTGCATAGGCTTTCGTTGGCTACAGAGAGTGCTCATCTACACTTGTGCATAGGCTTTCTTTGGCTACAGAGAGTGCACATCTACACTTGTGCATATGCTTTCGTTGGCTACAGAGAGTGCTCATCTACACTTGTGCATAGGCTTTCTTTGGCTACAGAGAGTGCTCATCTACACTTGTGCATAGGCTTTCTTTGGCTACAGAGAGTGCTCATCTACACTTGTGCATAGGCTTTCTTTGGCTACATAGAGTGCTCATCTACACTTGTGCATAGGCGTTCTTTGGCTACAGAGAGTGCTCATCTACACTTGTGCATAGGCTTTCTTTGGCTACAGAGAGTGCTCATCTACACTTGTGCATAGGCTTTCTTTGGCTACAGAGAGTGCTCATCTACACTTGTTCACAGTCTTTCTTTAACTATAGAGAGTGCTCATCTTCTCTTGTTCACAGTTTGTCTTATGCTACAGAGAGGGCTAATCTACACTTGTTCACAGTCTTTCTTTGGCTATAGAGAATGCTCATCTTCTCTTGTTCGCAGTCTTTCTTTGGCTACATAGAGTGCTAATCTACACTTGTTCATAGTCTTTCTTTGGCTACAGTGAGTGCTCATCTTCTATTCTTCACAGTCTTTCTTAGGCTATAGAGAGGGCGTAATGCATTTTAAGAAACACTTCTTTGATAGAAAGTCTTTTTCAAAAATTTGTTTTAAAATATATATTGCATTCCTGGTCACATGTCCTCCAGCTTGCAATATTGGGTGTGCTGGGGATGGTCTGTGTCAGCTTTACAACGATCACTGCATTCAAGGCTGCAAACTCGGATATTACAGCCCGATGTGTATACGTAAGTTTTAAAAAAAAAATCAGATTTGTAAGGAAACTGGAAAGTAGATACATTCTAGGCCGAGTTTAAATTGACTTTCGGCTGAAACCGAAGCCGAAACCAATAACTTAACGCGACAAACGGCTGAAACCTAAGCCGAAACCGAAATATTTAGATATTAGAGACAATTTTGACCGTGGATTTGTTGGGGAGGGGGGGTTGAGGGGGAATTCATGCAAAATAAACCATTGAGTGCCCTTTGCTTTTGTAATATAATGACAACTAGAACTATATCCTACAATAACTGTTGTCATCTATACATCAGTTATTGAGGCTATAAAACTATCATTACAATGTTTTGCGGCTGTTGTCATACTATTGCTTTGTGTGTTCATAAATTGCTTGCAAGATATCGCAGTATTAGTATTTAGCCTAGTACCAACAGATCAGGGTTTCTTTCAGCTATATCTCCAAGAGCGGGACATTTCTGAAATAATCACTGCAGCACATTACTCTTGCCGTACTGGCGATGTTATTATTTCGTACGGTGACAGGTCTGCAGTAGGCCTACTACATAATTATCATACAATACCGTGATACATACAGTGTTATTTTGTCAATAACAATGTTTATGAGAATAATCATGATAAATTTCAATAAATAAATCAATTAAAAAAGCCTAAGATAAATTATTTTTTTTAATTAAAAAGACCCCCATAATAATTGAAATATAATAATTCCCTAGAATTATTCAATATTATTCACCTTTGCCTATTATAACATTGATCAGCATGATAATATTGATCTAAATGAATAAATCAAAATGAATTACACAAATAAATGAATTAAATAAACCTAGGGTTCCAAATTTTACTTTTGACAAAATAAATGAAACCAAAATAATATCATAGATATTTAATTTGTTTTTCTTCCACAAAAATGTTTACATTTGTCTAGGCCTAGATGAAATTTAATTTTTTGGAAATAAATGACAAATAATTGACTAGGAAGTCACCATACATCTGTGAGCAGTTTTAGCAAGTCTTAGTCTCAAAACATAATATGTTGACAGCAAGAAATGGAACAATAATGAATATCCCATTGCGGCCTAGAGATAGACGGACAGTCTGACTTCTGGTGGACGACCGAAAACTTCAGTCAATTTCGGCCATATGGCCGAACATCACAATAACTTTCGTCCCTATTAACTTTTCTGTTTCGTGCCTAACCGAAACTAGACCGAAAGTACTCAAACGTCAACTTTCGGCGCCGAAACCGAGGCTGAAACTCGGTCGGTCTCTACTGGAGAGAACCTAAGCTTTTATTACTATAGACATTTTGTATTTCTGTGATTCTGTAATTTGCTGTTCGTGAAATTTGTTTGTTTTAAAAATTCTGTATATTAACTAGTTTTTTTGTGTATGGTCTCCCCCACATTCTTCTTGACCAGAGGCCGATGAGTGTGATGATTTGGAGCTGGACTTTATACAATTTCTTTCCCCTCAACTACGCCGTTGAATACCCTGTAATATAATACCATTCCCTCCCTATGTTTTGCCCCGCAGTCGCCTAACACGAGTGAGTTCCCTTGTGTTATCGCATTCCTGTCACAGTTCGCTCACCTCCAGAGCGTGCAATTTGCGGTCAACCCATCCCACCGAAAAACCTTGAGGAAATTAATACCGTCACCCCCCTCATTTCTGCCCTGGAGACAACAAAGAGGAGTAGCGCCCCTTCGTTGTTATTGCATTTCTTAACCAGATTGCTCACGCGAAAGCGTGAATTTGGATTTTCACTTCACCCCGAAAAACCTTGAGGGTAGGAGGTCAAACCCGCAACATCGAAAGCAATTGTCATTGGATGGAAAAACATAGAACATTTGAATCACCCAATTGAATCATCAGCTAATCGCCACCCAACTCGAATAAATAGTCTGAACAAGCAACATTCTGTCTTTTATGATCATGCTCACCTGACCGAGAACGCCTGAAGGAAGGGACTTAGAACTTCTCTAGCGTGATTCATAACTGCAACCTAGGACTTAGCAAGTACACGTATTTTAAGATCTGATCACTCAGTTGTGAACGCTTGAAGTAACTGGACTTAGTACTTCACTAGCGAGATACTTAACTGCGACTGCTACCTAGAGTACTACCTGGTTTCTATTACACGACTTACCTTGAGCTGACGCTAGGGCATTGATCTACATCCTACACCAAACTACCTGTCAGCTACCAAAAGGACTTCGAGTTCCAGTCACTCTCACAACCACGATTCATCGCGGGAGAGTCATTTTCCCCATCGCAGACCTTCCACGGAATCTACGACCGGGAACTCCGACTTCGCTACGCCTAGAACAGCTACGAAGGCCGGAACAGGGATACGCTTCTAGAACTGAAGGAACTCCCTTACTATGATCCACCGAGATCATCACTAGGACTATAAAGGATAAGTCCACCAAGATTGAGCATAGAACTTGAGCAAAATTTAGCATTTTATGATGATACCGCTTGTATGTTAGGGACACTTGCTTTGCAATAATATACATTTCTAATTGGGATAAAATCCGTTTGATGATTATATGTTAAGCACCAGGAGTGTGTAAAGGAGGATTTTGTAAATATTGTTATTCATTAAATACTCATAGTTGTTTATCCTTTACCTGAGACTTCGTTTCGGTCTATACTATATGTAAATAGATAGGTGTTATGTCTGTGTGGTAATTTGGCTCAAATAACGTACCCCTAGACAGAGAGCCAAGAGGAGATCTCATACGAGAGATACTCCTCACTAATATATTAAAAGTCAAATCACCACAATATGTCCAGCTAATACTGAAGCATGAGCTGTAACTAAAAACATCCAACGGTAGGATAAGATACGATTATTTTATTGATCCAAATAAACGGAAATGTTTTTTATTGCATTATACATTTTCAGCACATAAATAAAACAATTTGAAGACAAGACATTTATATTAAATTATTTAAACAGCCATTCAGTGAGTTCTCTTAGCCAAGTCGGGGACTTATTAGCTCTCATTAAAATGTGTGACTTCAGAGGGAGAACGTCGGTAATTTCGTATAGATTGGGAAACAAAAGAAATTGTATATCTTTCAGTCCTCACCCTGATATTAAACGTCTGCTATTAAACACCGCATTAACCGACTAATCAAGAAAGCCAGAAACATAACACAAACTAAACATTATTCACTTGAAGAACTATTTGAAGAAAGATGTTTTTGCAAAACTAAACACATTTTGGATACTCTCTTCATCCTAGATACTTAGGATCTGGCCGTTCGGGATGAATTCTTTCCATCAGCGCGAGAACTGGCCGATATATAATTATTTTGTTTCTCAATCTGTACGAATTTACCGGCGTGCTTCCTCTGAAGTCACACATCTGAATGAGAACTAATAAGTCCCAGATTTGGCTAAGAGAACTGACTGAATGGCTGTTGTAAATAATTTATTATAAATGTCTTGTGTTCAAATTGTTTCATTTTTGTGCTGAAAATGTATAATGCAATCAAACAACATTTCCATTTCTTTGGAATCAATAAAAGAATCTTATCTTAACTTATCTGATATAAAGAATTCGTCCCGAAAGGCCCGATCCTAAGTATTTGTGGTAAAGAGGGTGGGATATGTCATCCAAAATTTGTCTAGTGTTACAAAAAAATTTTTCTTCAAATAGTTCTTCAAGTGAAGGATGTTTAGATTGCGTTTTGTTCCTAGCTTTCTTGATTAGTCGGTTTATGCGGTGTTTAATATTAAGACGTTGAATTCCCACACCAGAAGGTAATACTGAAAATAAGTCCGCTTCCAATTGTTGCACTGTAGAATAACTTAATGACTTGTTTGTTTACGCCAAAATTGTACAGTTTTTTGAGGTAGAACAGTATTTGTTTGAATTTCTTGTACAGTATTTGGCCGTGCTCATGCCATGTTAGCTTATTATTAATGGTGACACCTAAGTCCTTGTATGTCTCCACTTTCTCTACACTTTGATTTTTTTTGTTCAAATCTTTAATTTGGTGTTTCCCCCTCCTGAAATTTACACACATTTCCTTTGTTTTTGATACATTCAGCTGGAGAAAATTTTCATTTCACCAATTGATATTGCTTGTAACTAAGTTGCGATATAGACATTCTCCTTCAGATATTAAACCAACAATGGTGGTATCATCAGCAAATTTTAAGATTGGAACGGTGTCGCTTAAGCTTTGAATATCATTGGTATATATTGTATACAGTACAGGAGAGAGAACGCAGCTTTGTGGTGTCCCTGTGCTTATTTCTCTGGCTAGAGATAAGTGGTTATTTACTTCGACAGATTGTGGTCGATTTGTTAAAAAGTTAAGTATCCAAGCCTGAATATTTAAATTGACACCTAACGAGGAAAGTTTCTTTATCATATGGTGTGTTTGGATAGTGTTAAATGCTGATGAGAAGTCTAAGAAAATTACTCAAGCATATTTTTTAGGACTGTCTAGGAGGATGGTAAAGTCTATCCAACAATAGTAAGATTGCATCCTCCATACTTCTGGCAGCTTTGTAAGCGAATTGGTGGGGGTCAAGTTTTTGCTGTACTTCATTTAAAATTTCTTTTAGAATAAGTTTTTCAAACATTTTATTACAACAGAGCTAAGTGCAACAGGTCGTAAGTCGTTGTTAAACGTTACCTTATTTTTCTTTGGAATTGTTGGAATTTCTGAAATTTTCCAAATTGCTGGTATTGTGTGGGTTGCATAAGATTTATAAAATATGTAACAACAAATGTAGGAGAGCTGCTCTGAGGATAGTTTAATGAGCCGACCACTTAATTTGCCTGGTCCCTAGGCCTTGGCTGCATCATCTTGTTTAAATAACGACATAATCTCCTGTTCGGTGAGCAATAAATTATCATCCTGTGTAATATTGCCATCTTTAAATGAATTCATCATCTCATTGTGTACTCTTCCAATTTAATAAAAACATATTCTATGTAATGCTCTGCAGCCTTGTTTTTTTTCACTTTTCCTTTTTATTTGTTGTATATTTTATAATATAATTTTAAAACTAAAAATAATAGGCGAGTACATTTGATCCATTATATTTCCTTAGAGTACTAAATTAGACAAGTCATTGTGATAAAAATTTTACATTAAAAATTGTATGTATGAAAAAAAAAAAAAAAAAAAACTTCAAAATTTAATTAAACAAAATACTTCATTATCTGACATAAACAATAGTCAAGCATTCTATGAAAAATAAAACTGTATTTTGTGTAACATAAATTTGCCAAAATTTCCCCATACAAATATAAATTCATGTATTGATTACAACTTCTGAGAATACGTCTTAAACTTATACTATCGACTTGGATATTGAACATATTTTTTTTTTCTATAAGCTTTATGAATATCAATACGGTAGACAACGGTATAGGTTCTATATAAATTTATGGATCTAAGCCTAGCTTTGTTCATTACGATTCTTAGTCCGTATTGAAATATCGTTGGATTTAAAACAAATAATATCCAATCTAGAATTTTCCAGAAAGTTCGATAATTTTAAAAAAACTATATCTACGGCATTTCTGAATTGATTTTAAAATTTAAAATTGTAACTTTTTTTTTTCTGGTTTTATAGGGCCCACTTTCTCAGGCATAACTAAATCGGTACAGTTATGGAAAGGCCCCCCGGGTCCATTCTATTAACTTAAAAGAAAAAGGAGTATAATTATGGCATTTGTTAAAGATTTTTATCGTATTATTAAAAATAATTAAATAAGTAGTTTTTACACATGTAACCAGCAGGTTATAAAATTTCTTATAGAAGGTTCCAGAAATTTCTAAATTGTTCCAAGTGGATATATATTGGTATCTAATGGATTTTTGAAATTTTGGTTAGTTCTATTCATTTCTATACTGTCTCGAAGTTTACTATTCTCTCAGTAAAAGTGAGTAATTTTTTTAACGGGATCACAAATGGGTCGGGATCCCATCATAATCTTTATTCTAACGGAATCAGGATCCCACCACAAAACGGGATCCCACTGTGATCGGGATCCTAAATTTGGATGGATCCACTGGGATCAGGATCACACAGGGAAACGAGACTGCGCCGAGTTCGATGTAAGAATTGGATAGGGGTCCCAATGGGATCGGGGGTCACCCCAGGATGGCGTCTTAATGCAATCCCGTGCAACGCGGGGTATATTGGCTAGTTTATATATATTAAATCAGTAGAAAATTTTACGTGGTACGTTTTCTAAACGTTTTGGCATTTTTAAATTTAATACAAATTCTATTCAACTTAATTATTTTTGTGGTCACCTGTCATGCGTTCGGTAGTCTATGGGTTCAGCTGTCAGTGTGTTCACTTGTCTGTGGGTTCACTTGTCTGTTGGTTCACTTGTCCGTGGGTTGGCTCGTCATGGATTCGGTTGTCTTGGGTTCACCTGTCGTGCGTTCAGTTGTCCTGTCACCGTTGTGCGGGCATATTCTAAGGGATGACATTTGAAGTTACTAGTAAGATGGAAGAAATACGTTTTTATAGCTTTTAGAAAAATTAAAGAAACCTATGAGACTTTATACAGGGTTCAATTTTTCTTAGGAATCTTAACAGAATCCACCTAAATGTTGTAACTTTGAAGTTTTCTAACCTTCATTCAAGTAATCCATATATTAGATTTTGGTGATTAATCGTGAATTTTTTTTTTTCTAAACTTGCTTTATAGTAGACATTTTATAAAACTTCAGTTTCTAATAGGTTGAAAATGTAATGATAGATATATTGATTGACCTTTTGGCCAAATACATCACTGAGTGAAAGGTATATCGGAATTTTGTAACATATGAGTATCCATTATTTTACAGCAAGATATAGCATAAGATTTGAATACCTTGAAGAATAGTGATTTGTCGGAGGTCTATCATTGGTAAAAAGAAAAATGGCATTGTTATTCATTATGATAATACAAATATTATCCCCCCACCCCCTCTATTTTTTAGTATTGCCGGAACAACAACTGTGCTACAATCCAATGCTTAGTAAAGAAATTAACATTGAAATTCAATGCATCACTGATAAAGTTTTCCCAGAAGCGATTTGCGAGTTTTTTGTCAAATCTGACGTAAGTAACAAGTTTTACTGTTATTTGGTTGTTTTAACGTAATTATACCTTGTCTGGCAAAAAGTATTTTGAAATCAAATCATTTTACTTTTTAGCATCTTTTTCTTTTGTAATATGATAATTAAAAGAAATATATGCAGAGTAACAAAGCACGTTTATTAAATAATCATATTTTTAAGTAAAATAACAAATGTATGGAAAGAATTTTGTATACGTATTAAATTAGAATGTATATAAAAATGACCTATACTGACATCAGGCCAAAGAACCGATAACATTTAAATGCGTTCCAACTCTTAAAAACATCATAGTTATTTCCTTTTATTTTACGGAAATCGAATAAATTTAAATAATAATAAAGTTCATTTCAAAAACACACTTCATCCCATAAGGCTCGAAGCGCGGTACAAAGTCAACAAAAAAACGGCATAAATTTTTAAGTATTGTTATTATAAATTTCCAAGAGATTTAAAGTATAAACTAAGGAACTATTTTAAGGGATTTATATGTTAAAAAAAACGGCATAAATTTTTAAGCATTGTTATTATAAATTTCCAAGAGATTTAAAGTATAAACTAAGGAACTATTTTAAGGGATTTATATGTATGTGAAAGCTATTAAAGAAAAAAATTAATAAAAAAATCATGATCAAAGAATTACACCGCAATCACATTTATTGAGAAAACCCAAACATCAGTTGTTTTTAATGCGTCTTTAAGTGCGTTGTTAATATTGCGAAATAAAATTAAAATTAATTTGTTATAAATAAACACGCAAATGACGGCATGGCACGAATCGTCTATGTTAGGAAAAACTCTTACATTTCTTTGATTTAATAAACACGCGTTAGAAAACGGATAATCTGTTTTCCCCCTTCTCAAAGTAAACTTTAAAAATATAATTGATAGCTTTTCAAATTGTTAATAAAACACAAAAAATTGTAGCTCTGCATTTTTAATATTTAATAAGTTTTACCTTTTTACTTCCAAAAAATATAAATTTATTAAATATATAACGTAATAAAAATGTATCCTTTAAATATACCTCTAATAAATATTTTTTTTTATTAGAGGTATATTTAAAGGATACATTTTTAATTGCCCCGTTTAAGTCAATCAGTACAGGTAAACACAATAAACATATAGCATTCACTAATCCATTTATAAACTCATCCAATTAAGAACAAATCATATGAAGTGCAAAATATGATAGTTGGGTTATGGAAGGGACTGCAATCCGGTGTAAGATTTTATTAGTTTTAATTTTTTAAAATCTTGATTAAGGGGGGGGGGGAGGGAGGGGTTGGCCAATTCGCTCCAAGCACAAGATATTTCCCAGAATGAAGGATTAAATTTGGTAAATAATTAATCTTCTTGAGGACATACATATCAGAGATAGTAAATAGGATGTGTACATTTTTACATAAATGTCAATATATTTAAATCCATGGTATAACATTTGTAAAAAAAGAGATGTTACATTATCTTTTTACAATATGTTAACAAATTAAGAAAATCAGTGGCGTTAACAAAACGTGGGTACATTTAATTAAATATACCCATGAATATGAAAACCCAATCATTTTACACACTTGAAAATTTAATTTTGAAAAATGGAGATGAGTTAATATTTTCTTTCAAAAATAATACTTTTTTTTTTTTTTTTTTACTTTGCGAAAAGTGAATTTGTTGTATTTTATTTTATTTTGAAAAATGGAGATGAGTTAATATTTTCTTTCAAAAATAATAATTTTTTTTTTTTTTTTACTTTGCGAAAAGTGAAGTTGGTGTATATTATTATAGGCTTAACAATTTTAAAAGAAGACACCCAAATCTTTTATAGACGTGAAAAACGGTTTCGAGATTCTTCTTTAGAATTGTTTGTTTTATGATTTTCTGATAATCTATAATTTTTTAAAAATTCAAATTGTCTTTAAATTTTTATGAATAAAACAATAGATATCAAATTCTTGTAATATTAAATACTAGATGTAGCCCGCCAAACGTTGGCAACAGCAACTTGTGAACTGCCCATCTACTAAAGTTTCTTGACCAAAACTTGAACTCAAGTTAAGCACATTTAAGAATGCGAAATTTGCTACACACCTTCCCCCCCCCCCCCCCCTCTTTTCATGATACGTCATTGCAAGTTTTTTTTATTTCAAGCCCATGAACTATATAAATATAGCAAACCTGCGGCTTAGCATACGCCGCGAGCTTTGCTGACAAGTGAGGATGGTGCAGGAGGGGGGCGGTAGCTCCACCGCAATTCGAATGTCTCAAAACCAATGATGGGCACGCAAGGGTAGAGAGTGGATGGTTTGCCTGCGTCTTTCTTGCTTGAGCGTATCTATATATAGCCTGAGTGGTCGTCGTCTTCTTGTTTGCCCTACTTCTGGCGAAATATATATAGAGAAATTTATATCATATATAGAGTTTTATTTTAACAATTTTTTGAGAAAAAAGTTGTAACTCAAGGACATCAAAAGGGATAAATCTAAAGGATTTCTCTAGGGTAGAAATCGTCCCTTAATTACCTTCTGTAGTGCCAAATTATATATAATTAGTGCTAATTTAAATTGGGTAATTTACGGTCATGTTTAAAGGGGGAAAATGAAGTTTAGAAGCGTGAAAGAGAATATGATAGGCATATAATATATAGCAGATACATACTTCACAAAACTTAATGATGTTAGAAACTTAAATATCATTATATTTTTTAAGCTATGAATTAATTGTAATGAGGTTTTGCAATAGCAGGTAGAAGTTATTGCAAACGACCTACCATTATTATCCCGATAACATCGGGTACTTTATTCTAGTTTAATATATTAATACACCCAATAAAAATAGAAATATACAATGTAGGCACAATGATTCCGTGTCAGTAACAAGTATATATAAGACTAAGAAATCGCCTAAAAAGTATTTTTAGCTAATGAAGTTTGACTTTATTTTGCAACAATTCTTGTTTACTCCCAACAAATTTGAACTTTTTGAGTCATGGGCTAAGTTCAGTATGCCTTTCCGAAAAGTAGTTAGAACAAATATTTGATGAATGAACACTTTATTCTCCGCCAAATGTTGCGTCTGGTGTTTCTCTTAAGTATTTCATCGTGTAAGTAGTATTTTAGGAGAGCATGAACAGCTTTTTTGTATTCAAGTGTTCTCTCGAAGTTCAGCCATTTCTTTATCACTCTTCTGCTCATCAATAAATTGTATAGGCAATAGTGAATTGTAATTATTTGACACTTTGTGCTTAGACTTGTGAGAAATGGTATTCCAAGATCAATTTGAAAATTGACTTATTTAAATTTTGTGATATCTCTTTCTGGGAGTCTTTGGACGCAGCCACGAGTCATTAATATCAAATGATGGATGTAACTCAGATGTAACCTTCACTTGAGATCAGTTAGACACATTTTAAGGAATAACCCTGGGTTCGGCTATCAACTTCATACCAGCTAAGTAATTTCATAAACGTAACTAGATGCAGTCAAATGATAACCTTGGTCGTACACGCATAAACACAGGTTCGGAGATTAGATCTGACTTGAGATCAATATGATATTTGTGTTCATTAATAAAATGAAGAATATGGAATTAAACCATTCAGCAGTAAAGACTATGGATCATCTGTTTTTTACATAAAATACATATGTCGTAGGTAATAAAAATCGTTTCAATATGAACGTTATAAAATCTTGTTCAAATCAGTGGTTTCTGGTGTAGAAATTTGGACCTTGGTAGGAAATTATTTTCAAAGTTTTGGGATCATCTGGCTGAGATAGAGACGGTAAACATCTGAGTAGAGTCACTAAAACCTTGCACTTAAATACTTTATAAAATGATTTCTGGCGCTAGATCTTTTTTTTAGCAAAATGATCATGCTGAAATGCTCATAAAACTCGCAGTCGAAGCAAAAACTTGGCTAAAGACGGTAAACTAGCCTTATTTTTAAGTACAAAACTCTTGAATGAGTCGTATTAAACATTGATAAAGTGCGTATGGACAACTAAATCAAAGCATAAACATTTTGTAACAGACCAAATTGGCTGTGATTTTACTCACAACACTATCATGTCACGATGGCGTAGTAATTTGATCATAACTTTGTAATATCTTGTAAATCACAAGAAAAGAGGGGGGAAAAATCTCTAGAGCGGAAGTACGCTTGACGCTCATGTAGAGCGGGAGTGCACGATTTTATCTGACAGGGAGCAGACCTGTTTTACTTTCTCTCGTATGGATTATTGAAGTATTGAAGTATTGTGATTCAATTGTGATGTGGAATATTGTATAAGTGTGTGGTTATTGTATCCTAGAATTATTACAAGATATCCTCTTTGCAAGTCTTATTACTGTGTTTAATTTATATAATAAAGTACTGTATTATTTTATTGGACGTCAAAACCTCAATGTGTGAGAGGACAGCTAAGTTTGAGGAGTGAGAGAATTAATATTCAAATGAGAGTGGCATCCATGACAGTGAGCAAAGTATTAGCTAACTATGTTAAGGATTGCTACATCGGCAACAATAGGATGTGTTACATATTAGGATTTTGAAAAGAGACGTGCAAGTGAAGACGTATAGTCTTCTCATTTTCCTACATGTGTTTCCAACAAATATGCCACTTATGACCCTTTTTTACTATATGCATACGCTCCTTTGAATGTCATTCTTTTGTGCCAGATTTATGTGATATTTTTAAAGATTTGTTTTAAATTAACACTTTTGCTTGACGGTGCTTGTCTTGTTTTGTGTCTAACTTGGATTCTTTCTATGTTTTGGACAATTGTGAGCAGTTTTCTTTCTTAACATGTTTGTCAAATATGAAATTTCTATAAAGGCTATCAGTAAAAAGTAGTAGCCTTTTTAAAATCAGTATATTCAATTCTTACAACATTGTAAAGACAATATTTTTTTTGTTTTCCGTGACTGTTAAGTAAAAACTTTGCCGTCATTCAATAATGCCCATAATTTTGCTATGTAGTTTTCACGGTGCTTCAGTTTAGCTAATTGAAACTCAAATGCATTATTTTAGGAATGTTATATACCCCTTAAAATTAGAGCCACTTACAAAAAATCTATAGATTCTACACAAATTCGTTTCAATATTAAGATACGGATCTAATCATTCAACAAAAGCTAGATGCTGCATGTTAAATAAAATGTTGAACTTCAGTAAAATTGTTCTGATTTTTAATTAATTTAAATTCAATTGTAAACTAAATAATTTGCAACGACTTATTTTTGGTTGCAAAATTTCCTTTTTTCACAGACTAGTTATGTCGATATCTTTTTCAACACGGTCGATAGTTTCAGTTTTTAAATGTTCTTGTTACGGAACAAGTATGTCCTGAATAACGCTATAATGTGGAATAAGTTATCGAAAGCTCTAACGTTAATTATTTTCATAACTATTACTTTTTTTTTTACTGATGGTCTACGGGCATTACGGAATCCTAAGTTGAATGAATACAGAAATAATAGACTATACAATTCTTAAAGTGACACCTAGCTTATTGTCAATATAATTATAATACAACACATACTTATTTGTAAAATACGAAGGGATTTCTTTGATTTAAACTGTAAGCTTTTGGTCCTCTGTTTGTTTTCCAATCTGTGAGAAAACTGTATTTTAAGAAAATCGATACTAATTTTAGTGATTCTAACAATTTTTAATTAAATTATAAACATACATTTTTATAGAAATACGAATTGGAGTAGAGAAGCAAACAAAATTTTACAACTTACAGCAGGGGTCTCCAAACTTTTCAGCCCGAGGGACCCATCAACTATCAAACAGCGATTCGGGGGCCGACTACACTCGAGGTTCAAATAAAAAATAATCAAAACATAGATGTTGTTTATGTATTACTATTTCATTCAGTTATTATTTAATGGCACATTGATACACGACACATAAACACCTGTATCATTTGGAATGGTGAAATTGTTTCCTGGTTGCCAAAATAGCTGTGATAAGCAGACATTTCTGGATTTAGATTTGATGTCCCTAACATCAACAGTGAACTGAGATTATAATCCGACAAATTTGATGTGAAATGTACATTGATGCAAATGTTTTGAAATTAGGAAAATATTCCTTGGGCAAAAACAAGTTAAAAACCCAACGGTCCCTTGAACTTGTCCGTATGGAGGTCATTTGCTTGCAACTCAATGACATCCAGCTGCAGCTCATCTGGGCGACTGGCCACATCTGCTTGAAATGGGTTTTGCAAAAGTCTAACTTTTTCTGCCCTTTAAATCCAAGTCAGAAAACCGCTGCTGACCCTGCAGCTGGAGGTCTTTGGTGATCTCGCATTCAAATGACATGGGGAACTCCGCGGTTGCTGCACCCATGAAGACGGTCCACTGCTGAAAGTGTGTCAAGTTGTTGGTCTGTACTGGTTCGAATGTACTTCCGGCTGCAACAAGATGGCGGAGAAAAAACCAAAAAGAACACAAAAGGAAGGAAACATGGATTTTACAAGAAAACACTTGCATGAAATAGTTCTTTCTTTGGAATATATGCTTAAGAATCTGTAGAGGATCAGAATCTTTATTTCTGATACGCAATTTTTCTCTCAACAACATTCCGTTAACAAAATCTCCATTGTCACTATACAAAGGATACCCTCCGCTACAACAAGATGGCGGTATAATAATACACAAAACGAAGGAATCTCAGTGTGTATGCGCTTCAGTAAAGCAAGGGAGATAGTTAAAAATGATTATTGGAAATTCGCTTCGGCGCAAGAAAATTCGAAATTTTAATTAATTTTAATTGTTTTGCGGTTTCATTCCGGATCAGATTTTATACTGTAACAACAGATTTTCTCCCTCTAAATATAACTACAATATAGATTTACTGGTAGGTTGAATATGAAGAAGCCATCTTGTTCGGAAACAGCTGGAAGTCTCTGTACTCAGCTCTCACATGTGGTTCCAAAAAGCTGTAACATGCACAGCGACCACAACCCAGACAACGATTCCAGGTTGAGGGTAGCCGAAAGGCATAGAACTTTCGGGGGAAAAGGGCTTGTTTCCCATAGCATGTAAAGACTGAATCCAGCAAATTGTGCAGAAGAACCACTACTTGGTCAACAGACAAAAATCAGAGACAGCATAGTGGTGTGAATCGCTGAGAGCATGGCCAGACACGTAGAATGCCATGGTCATTCACTGCATGGGTGACTGGGTGGCCGAATGGTATAAACTGAGCAAATCTCAATTCCAGCCAAGGGCCGGTCAAGCAAAAACATCAGCCCCGGTGGATGAGACTCGTTAACCTTGGTCGGCAACTCATCTGAGAGAAGGAAACTCTGAATTCAAACCCGGAGTTGGAGTCCCATAAGGCGCATATAATGACAATTCCTGCAACCGTACCCATCCCTGGTCGTCTTGACGTAGAGTCTTGCCACTGGATATGGTGGGCCCGGACGACAGAGTGAGGTTGACGCCGAGCAAGTCTTCCTAACTTTAAACAAAAGTCACTAGCGCAAGTAATCAGTCACCGAACGACTCGATGGTCATCGTTGATCCTTGATGGATGAACAACAACTTGTTAAAAAACAAGACGAATTTGGATATGAAAGCCTTTAGATGGATGTAAAGATCAGAAACTAGATTTTCCTCTCCTTGTAGTTTTGAGGTAAAGAAAGTTTAAATAAATTCTTATGTCTGCATTAAAGACCAATTTACATATCCAATATTCATCGTACAGTAATAGCTGTTTCTTGTCTCTTCTTTCCAGGAAGTCACATATTTCCTTTCCAAACTTAAATAATCTGTTCAGAATTCTATTACGACTTAGCCATCTTCATTCTTTGTAATATTATAATTCTTGCGATTCTGTGTCTGTATCTTTCAAAAGGTCTATGTTTGAGCCCATGTGACCTTATTAAATTAACCCTCTTCACTACAGGGTTCAGTACACAGCTAATGTCCACATAATTAGCACACAAGCTTTCTGCTGAATAATACAGTGCAGGAACACTGGTTGCAGAATTTTTTTCTCATAACACATCTGTTTCACTTGTCTGACCCAGCCTTTCTTTATGCCACTCTTGTTATTTCCTCCGTCAACATTCAGGCAAATTAATCAGCAACTGTTTTTTTTTTAAATCATTGAATATATCCTCTCGTGTGACAGTACGGAAGTCAGCTCTTTTGTTGTGTTCATGTCTTCATCCACACATCTAACGAACACACGCAGTTGAGAGGTGGAACAGCTGTCCAACGATTTATCCATTGCAATTCAAAATTGGCGAAACTTGCTTGCATTTTTCGCTATTTGAGTCACAATGTTTTCACCCATATCTGCAAAATGGTGGGCAAAGCTCCGCCACTAGATGGCTTAAAATCATCTCATTGACTGTGAACGGAAGTAGAAAAACTAAGCAGCGAATAAGGTTATGCCAAACTAATTATAAAAAGTGTTGGACTGCAATAAAGCTTTCAAATAGATTAATAAGACACGAACAAATTGTGTCAATATAACAATATAAGTTACGTTTTAATAATAATTATACATTATACACAAGTAAACGTTTAGGCTCATGCCATCATCAGTACAAACAAAAAAACACATTTAAAAAAGTCTAAATTAAATTTACATAATATAAATATAATTATCCTACCTAAAACAGATTTAAAAAAAGGGGAGGGCGCAAAAACCAGACAAAAACCGAATAAAGTGGAGTAGAAAGGAAGTGATTTGAACATAATTGTAAAAACCAAACAGAAAAAAGACATGACAGCTAAGTAAAATTGTGGATTTGGTTCATTCCATATGGAGACAACGTACCAAATCTTGTTATTAATTTGTTCTCTATATAGATTAAATATGTACTGTTACTAGCATATAGTATACCAGTAACTGCGATGTCTGAGATACCATCATGGTATGGGCTATTGAAATCTTTGGAGACGGGACGGAGAGATTTTTTTATTTATGTTGCAGCGGTGTTCTCTGAACCGGTTCCCAAAGTCTCTCCTATGTATAATTTATCGCACTTGTTTGCAAATGATCGTGTAAATCACGTTGCGACTTATGCAGGTAAAGCCATCTTTCATTCTGAAAACTTCCAGAGGGAAAGTGATCTTATCAGTTTCGATCACGTAGGGACATGAGTTACCAGGGCTACGGTTGCAACGTGTTTTGCCCGTATGAGCTTTAATAGCAAGGAGGTGGCTTCTAACTAGCATGTCCCTAAGGCTCTTGTCCCTCCGGAAAGCGAAAAGAGGAGGTTCTCTGCAAATCTCATTTGTGACAGGTTCGGCGATAAAAATTGAGTGGTTTATCAGAACCAGAAAAAGAATTTGTAGGTTATGGGGATGAAAAGTTAAAATTATTTTAGACTTATCCCTAATGTCAGAATGAGTAGCTTTAAAAGGATCCTGTACAGTCATACCTTTAACTCGAGTGACAGCTGCTTTTAAAATTTCTTTGTGGTATAGCCTGCGTCGGAAAAATCCAACATTTCAAGGTTTTGCCAAGCAATGATCGGTTAGAAAACATAACGCATTACTGCGCGCCCCTATTTTAATTCGGTAAAAACATAACGTCCACGTAATCGGCGTCTTATCTTGACAGGATACACCTTAATTTCCGTAATTTTTTTCGTTGACAAAAAATCTTCGCGGGCCGTAGTTTTGAGACCCCTGACTTACAGCAAGGGAAAAATATAAGTCATCAAAATACTATTTTAATTTATACACACAATTACATAACGTCTCGTTCGGAAACAAACTCTCTCTCTCTATCAGTCTCGCTGTATCTATCTGTTTAAAGCATAAAGGTGTTTATAAAGGAATTAAATCGGAACGTTCTAGTAAATGATTCTACAAATTGTGTCATCTAATGGTATTCTTGAGAACAAATTGAGCACATTTGAATGTAAATAACATTTTCCCACCAAGAGGAGGGGTGAGTAATGATTGTCCAGCACATGTACTCGAAGACCTAAATATAAATATGATACTAGAAGACAAGTTTTGGTGGCTAAGTGAAGACTAAGCAACCCCTATGCTATATTAAGCTATATATAACAGCCCGCTTTATCCTCGCAAATAATCTTACTTCGCCCTTTTGGCCCCCTTAAAAAGCAAAACTTATTTTTATTTGTATCGAATTTAAAGTGGGCATTAAAATATTTTTTTCTGCAATTGTTTTTACTATCCCTTTATCCATGAATTACAATGAAAAACTACAAGGCTAACAGGAAGATCCTAGGGCAGAAATTTAATTTTGAATTTAACAATAATTTTATTTTCGTTGATCTAATGGTAATAATTTAAAACCATACATCTATATTTGTCGGCGTCTATAACTATAATTAAGGACTATTAAATATAGCTGTCATTTTTTTGTGGGCTAGAAGTTTCAAGGAGTATCGTATCATTTGAAATGTATTGGCATGTTAACATTTGAATGCTCTAATTTCCACATATTCTTATATTAACTTTGTTGCTTATTTTTATCACTATATCAAAGGCCTCAGACCCGGTAATTGTAAAGAATCAAGCAATAGTCTACGCGAATAGGCCATCAATAACTTCTGGATACAGAACAGAATGTAACTTGACTTTGTCTGGCAACACTCTGGGACCTGGAACTCATTTATTTTATGTTGTCATGTATCCTAATGTCACAACGAATTTCACAGTTAATATGAGAAGATCAAGTAACTACACCGATCCTATTACAATAAGTAAGTATTAGATATACAATATAAGATTTATTGATTTTCTAAGCAAAGATAATAAAATATTTATTTTTCATGGAAATCAAAAATTACTTTAAAAGCTACTAGATTTTAAAATAGTATTGGGTATATTTGTTTTTTTTAGATTATCCTAAAGCTGCTCTGGCCGAGGACTGTCAAGTCAACGACTATATCAAAGAGAATGAGACAATAGTGTGCACATGTTATAACAATAACACAAGTTTATTCCCTACTAAAGTTTATTGGTCGAATGAAACCAGCATTGAGGGGCGTTTGCCAATTGTAGCTCGGAGACCATTAACGGGTAATTTTTTGTTTAAACTCAATTTAGTTTCCCTTTTAGCTTTTAAGTACATTTTATTCATAAAAATGTATCATTCTTTCTTCAATATTTTTTTTAAAATGACAATCAATTAAATATTATTAATCGATTTAATTTTAAACATAGCGCTTGTTTGCTTTTCTTAAGATGGCATGTTATACAAGTCACGTATTACTCATAGATGGACAATTTAAACAGAACTACTAAAATTTTAAAAGCCTTGATCTCCTTCAAAAATATTGTTTTACTCTTCCCATGTGAAACAATTAAATAGTAAAACTTCATTATCTTGTTTTTGTCAAACCATTTATATTTAATCCGAAGTGCAAAGAAAAAAAATAGCTTTAAATAAATAAAGAATAGTCGAAAAAATGACTTCAGTAGGATATCATTTTTGTTCATCATGTGTACACACTTTACCTTCCATAAGCTTGCTCTATTCTACTTTTAAAAAAATAAAAAAAAAAAAAATTAATTGATATTTATATAACTTTTCTGCTCCGTGCCAATAAAAAGTTACACTAGGCGTATAAATTAAACTTTAGTACTTCCTTCTTATATATATAATATATATATATATATTATAATAATAAAAAGGTTCATTTGAAAAACACGCTTCATCCCCAAAAGCTCGAATCGCGGAACAAAGGCATACACATTATAAAGAGAAATAAAAACAATCTAAAATTTATCACATTTAAAAACAGACGCAACAATATAAAACTACATACGAGCATACCAAGTCAATGTCTTTCATCCGGTTTCAACCATAAGCAACACAAGCCAGTATGCATTAACTGAAAAAGATGGTAGATAGCATCACCCCAGAAGGTGTTTGCGAAATAGATGTGTTTTTTATCGGTTTTAAAGGACTCCAGTGTCTGGCTGTTTCTGAGAGCGACTGGAAGGGCATTCCAAATTGTTTGCCACACAAATGCAAAAGTGCGCTTTCCGTAAGTCTCAAGGCGAACACACTGTATCGATATTTTGCCACTATCGGATGAGCGGAGCTCTCTAGTGGGTACATAATGCGTCATGAGTGCTTTGAGATAAGATAGCGCCAGTTTATGTAAGCAGCGGTAGCACAAATTTGCAATTCTGTACTATATATATATATATATGTGTGTGTGTGTGTGTGGTAATGAGGGTCTTTTTTGTTTTGTTTGACTTTTCAAGTCCGAAAAACTCCTCGACTTATAGTGTTGAAATATTCAATAGTTGTTCTCTATGATCCTGGAGTCAGAAAAAGTTTGTCAATATTTGTTTTTATATAAGGTTGGCCCACGTTTATCAATATGCGTAGTTGTATTATTAACATGAGATATACAAATAAAACAAGTGTCATGATTGAGTGGTACGGTTGGGTCGGTCATGATTGTTCAAAGTAAATTTTTACAGTCGCCAAAAGATGAACGCCTTTTCTGTGCCCCGTTCGTGAGTTAGCGTTGTTAAGTTTTAATTAACTAAGCATCTAAACGTTTTAAAAGGTAGCTTTATTGGAAAATCATTCCTAGACCATGGTTGGTAAACTTTTTCTTTTTTTTTTTTTACATACCCAAAGATGTGGTTAGTGAAAAGTAAAAAAAGACATTGTTAGAATATTGTAGATACTGTTGATTCATAGAGCGTAGTTGATGCTAACATTGAAAATAATTGTGAAAGCCCAGTTTCAATATTTAGAGATTCATGAAATTTAGTATAGTTTTCCATATATTCAATTTCCATATGCTTTAACATCCTTCACCATTAATCTATTAAACTACCATTTTCCTTTTTTTCATTCGTGAAAAAGAAATTTTATTTTTCTAATAAGGTAGCAGGCAATCAACACGTATATTATCTACAATCGAATTATGAAACTTTGCACACATATATAACTGTACACTTTACTAACGGTTTTGCCATCATCATGTCCCTTAGTCCTTGGACCGTTGGGACGCAACAGATGACATGTGAACTATCCCCCTCCATTCGTCTCTGTCTTCTGCACTACGCACACAATCGCCTAGTGTTAGACAACATTGTTTGATGTTATCCTCCCATCTTTTTCTTTGTCTTCCTCTTCTTCTCCCTCCTCTTCTGGTGCTCTTCAATATTTCTTTGGCAAGCCCTTGTTACCTTGTTACGTGGCCATAACATTGAAGTTTGCGTTTTTCACAGTCATCAGTAGGTCATCGCACTACCCAATTGCCTGGCGAACCCTTTCTTTCACTGTATCATTGGAGATATGGTCCCTATGTGTGCATAGTTTTAATACAATGAAAATTGGAAAAATTAAACATTTTGATAATAATTTTTATTGTACAAACATTTGATTTAAAAACAATATTTTGTGTATTGAAAACCAAAGGCGCCCCTCTTAAGCAGTCAATTCGCCACAATTGCAGTTGGTTATATGGTTTCCCACCTCAGCCCTAGAGAAACTTAGAGGGACTTATCATTTAGGGGGGTGTGCATTCCCCTTGTTTCTAATTTCCAAGGATAATGAAATTAACGATATGTATACAATAAACATCTGGTAGGTTTTTGATTGTCTGTTAAAATATTGTTTTATCAATCGTACATTTTAAATTATTGATAATATATATAAATTTAAATTACCAAAAACATGTTTATAATGTTATAAAGAATAAGCCGACAATTTAATAGAAATAGTTATGTTTAAAATGGTGCACACTTTTGTGATGGTAAATATTTCAAATACAATATTATATTACCGGTTATAATGGAAAAGTTTATGGTAAAATACGCTTTTGTTTTCTAATAAACACAAAGATTGATTATGAACTCATTTTTTTCTATTCTCTTGAAAGTAATTGCGGCCCCAATTTATTACGTACACAAGCTATATCACTTGAATTTTTAACCTGTATTAATGACACAACATTTAAAGGTAACCTCCAATATTTATTGAATGATTTTGATGGGCCTCGCTTTATATAATAACTTTGAAATATGCTATATCCCTTTCTTTTAAGGTATTGGGCCCAATTTGAAAGTAGAAAAGACTAATCTCTGGCATTTTTCAAATTTTTAATCAGGCAACTTTTTAAGGTTTCCTGCCCCTCTTTCCTTTTCAGAGATAACTTTGGCACCTTTTGGACCAAGCCACTCAATCAATTTTAAAATTTTTAACACAAAGAGCTTTCAATCGATGTGCAACTTTAACATTTTCTTTCATATTTGTTTAAAGGGTATTCTTTGATTGGAAATTAGTGTTCCTAATGGTTATGTCCAAAGGCATACATTTTGATATACAAATTTAAAACGTTACAGATACCTTTTAAGGGGCCTCTCAACACATTCTCAATTTTTAAGATATCACTGAATATGTGTTTGATTCTTTTTTTTTATAGAGTCCCTTCTAAGTTTACATTTTGGCAACTATTTTAACGATCTTTAGGTGTTAAATATCACATCAAATCCCTGAAAAATGCCAAACTTTACATGATAAATTGATATGTCTTATTTTAGACCTGCCCTAAACCGGTAACATTCAATTGAATAGCAAACTTAAAAGTACATCATGAATAATGGTTTTGGTGGCATGGAAAATTAAATGAAAACTATTGACAGAACAATTTTGAGCTTCTATATTTTTAGATCTCTTATCAAGTGGTTAATTAAATTATAACTTACGGTACAGACCCGTACGGAATCTCTCAATCCAAATACAAAGTTTAATCCTAGGGCACCTTAACCGATGTAAAAAATTAAAACTTTCCTTAGATATTTATCTACACGCTTCAGGTGTGGAACTACTTTTAAAATTAAATATAAGATATAGGAGACTGCAGTTAGGCCGTATGTATTCTATGACACTTTTTTTGAGGCTGGGGCCTCTACCGTTTTTAAAGTATTTATGTTACCTTGAATATTTAATTAAATTGTTTTAACAGGGTTACTGTAAAGCAATAAAGGATAAGACACCCTATGCATGGGGCTGTTATTTAAAGTTTGAGCCAATTTAAACTCGGAAAAAGTAGGGCATATCAGTTATATAAACATATTGCTTGATTAATTGCTTTATTTTGGCACTCTTTCATTAAGGTGTGGGCTATATGGCCTAAGTCCCCTTTTAACCCATTTAGAACTGTCAAAGTAGTAACATTTATTTAATTTTTTAGTATCAAGAGCAGTTTTGTCAGATCTTGTATAAATGTTATTAAAATGATTGTTATGTATATTTTAAAATACTCAAAAATTTAAAGAGTAAGTTTCATATTTAAACTGATTTTTTTAACAGTACTTATAAATCAAAATAATAACAACATAATGTTTTGTTTCTACTTTAAAAAATACCTGTTAAGGTTTTCCGCCGAATTGCGTCACATTAGAATTTATATATATATATAAATATATAAAGCAGTGTAATCAAATTGAGAAATACGGGTTGGGTAGGTGGGCGGGCACAGGAAATCAACATTATAATAAGAGCAATTAATTGACAGATTATCGAATTAATCGTCGTAATCAAGTCTAAAAAAAGACGAATAATGTTCAAAAACTTTATTGTTTTGATTGGGAATATTATTACAATGTAAAGCAAATAGGTGATTAATAGCTGCTGATCGTATCCTGGTATATTGTTTGCCCAAAGCAATTTCAATATTTTAACTGTAAAATCTTTAAATAACGATGGTTCCTTTCCAGATGATTGATATTTTAAATTGATTATTATTAACATAATTAAAGTTTATAGGCTTTTGGGGGCTCTAAAATGGTATAATCATTTTATTTCAAAAAAATTAATGGAAATAATTGGGAATTATAAATATGTTATATTTAAATGATATGTTTTCATTTTGGTCTTATTTGCCTAAATTCGAAAAAAATTTATCTCATAATTTAGGATAATTCTTGTGTGCTGGTTTTTCAATCCATCATCGTAAATAAATGGTAAATATTCATATCAAATTTCTTAATTGTAAGGCTATAGCTTTCTATAAGAAATATGATATTGCTTCTTTTTGACCTTATCCAACAGATGCCCTAATTTTGTATACATAATTTGCTATTACTGTTACAAAATATAGTCCCTAATTTAATTTTGAATCTGTGGCCTAGCTATGCTTAATGCCATCCGGAACACGCCATGTGCTTTTGCACCCGCTATTCAACCCCTCCGCCCAAAGCACTTTCTAAAAATACCGCACTTCAAACGTCGTTGCATATTAGGAAAGTGAATATTCTGTTAATATTCGATATCTTAATGATCATTTTCTGCCCTTCTCGTTCTTATTATATCTATTGATTTTTAATTTTTTTAATATTTTTTTTTCGATGTTAACAATTTGTTTCAGTTGAAGAGAAATTTACATGTTCTATCTTTAACCGTCTAAATTGGACAGATGAAATCGATTATAAACCAAACGTTGCTTGTGAGTTTTACTTAAAAATTTTTGACAAACTTTTACGGCCATTAAAAAAAATATTAATAATGATTTAAACACTAAAAATAACAACATTTCACATTTATAATGCAACATGTAAATTTAAATATTGCTTTTATGCATTGTTAAAAAAATACATTTAAAATCTTGAAATAATTGGTATATTAAATAATAATTTAAGAAATGTAATATTTTTTCCGGAAGTGTAAAAAATATTAGTTTTAAAAAAGTATAATTTATAAGTATAACGACTGAAATTCTTATAATTTTGTCCATATTTATCTATTTTTAGACGGCCCTGACAGAGTTATTTTGAACTTGAATATCAGTGATCTACATCTTTGCAGTAATAGGAGTATAGATATATATGTAACTTGTTCAGTAAGTGACAGCAATCCAGAACCTACTGTCTTTATTGGTGTAGGTGATTTATCTATTCAACAAACTCGTGGAAAGGAGAAAAATGAATATAGTTTTAACACGACCATTTTTTCTCCTGGAAACTTCAACATTTCTTGCAGTGCTAAAAACCCTGTGTTTGGAAACATTATTTCAGCAATGAATCAGCCTATAAAAATTAACGGTAAATAAATATATGTCACAAATAACCTTCTAAGTATATTTTTTAAAATAAATTTGTACTATTTTATCTCTTTCTTTATAACATTTTAAATTATGTATATCAAAATAAACACAATAATAAATATAAAAATGAAGCAAATATATTTCAAGAACGATCAGAACACTTTCATCAATGTTTGTTTTTTTCAAATTAGTATTTATTTCTAAAGCTCCAAGTCATTTTTTTATTTCATTTCCTTAGGGCCGACCGAAGCGTTTCTTGTAGCAAGCTCTAAAACGGACACACATGTTATCCAACCAGAAGGTTTTCTGTTAGTTTCTGAAGGAATAATGTCTATCACTTGCCAAATGACTGAAATTCTTCTCAATACTACAATAGTTCTTCTTTGTGGAAAGCAAGAAAATTATACTACAAGTATGTTGGCATTCTCTAGTTATTTTGCAGTATGCTCAAAAATTAACAATACTTTAACTGTTGCATCTTGCACGCGTACGTGCGTTTGTGAAAGGTGCGTACTTCCAACTACCACGTGGTTAATGAAGTGTCAGAGAAGCTGTGTTGGGCAGTTGTTTTTGTAAATGGATTTCTCTACGGAGGAACAAAAATTCATATTTGAGCACTAGTCAGAACTGGTCGTGAACTGGTCGTGAATTGGGCCCTAATGGGTAAGTGGTATCAGTGTAATTTCATGAGAGCTTTAATTAGAAAGCACCAAAAACCCAGCTATCCTGTTTACTCCGCGTTTTTGGAGTGTAATGTCTCAAAAGAAGGGTAAGATTGGGAGGCCAGTAACTTTTTCGACAATGGGGAATCACGCATGTATCCTCCAGGATATTCTACGTTAGCCCCTGCGAAAACTGTTTTTGGGAAAAGGAGAGGGGTGTGTTACGACGAAAATTTAAAGATAGCAAAGAAGGTTTCTTTAACTCAGAGAATGTCAAACTTTTTTCCCCACCACCACCTTTTTGTTACATAAACATATCCTCAGCTCGCCTAATTATTATTAATCGATATCTTACAACAAATAACTTATTATCATTTATATAATAAAAGTGCACCAGCACAAGCATGTTGTTTAAAGTTTGCTAAGGACGACACATGATATTGGCCCTCCGAAACCGCAATTTCTTACTTTAGAATACAGTGAATAAAAATATTTCTACTTTTGGAAAAAGCTAAGTAGTTTTCATGCAGTAAACATACTGACCAAATGATTTTTTTTTTAAATTAAATAATGTAACACATCTACTCTGACATCATTTGTAACTTAGTGGGTTATGTCAGTAGTATGGTTACTTATGTTAATACTTCAGGATGCCGACTAAGACTTCTTCATTCTTTCACTTATTATCCAGGCACGCAAAGAAGAATACTCAATTCTGGTTAAAACTTACAGTACTTTATTGAACACACTTTATACTGATANCCTTGCGCTCAGCCCTGACTATCTCAGTCAACTCATACTTTATTACCAGCAAAGCGTGGAAAACAACCGCTCTGACAAAAACATAATTTTACTCTCCAAAAACGTGGAGCTCACATTGTCCTCTCAAAATACAATTCACTCTCTCTCTCGTGGAAAAACATGGTCAACACAATTCACTGTTCACTCATGCTACCTCTGTTTTCATGTGAAAACATTGTCCGTTACAAATAATAATATTTATTATATAATTATTGAACACGACCACTATTTCAAGCTAAAGATATAAGTCAATTCATAGAAACTTTTTTTGTGTGGTAGTTGTAATTTATTTTATATAACTATTTTATTGGAATCTTTTTATATTAAAATTTACAAAAAAAGTCTGAAAAATATCTTGCCATTTTAAAAATACATTTTATTGGGATGGTTATCCTTAAAATAGTTTTTTTGTTTCCCATACAGATGAAGATGTGGTTTTTCTTGCTTTAAACATTTCAAAAGAAACTGAGAGCCTAACTTGCATATGTACTTTCTGGCCCAGGCCATATTGTCAGAGGAATGCATTCTATTTTAATATCAAAATAAATCAAGGTACGTTTCACTCCTTAAATGTCACAATAAATATGCCTGTAATAATTTAGATTTTGTTTTTATCACACATTATGATTCTTTTACATTATGCTCTGTCTGTCTGAAAAAATTGTATACTGGAATATATTTTTATGACAATATATAATTAAATTTTCTATAGTTGTTTTTCAACTATGCATACATTGCTTTTTAATATCTGCAGCCATCACTAGTGATTCTAGTATTGCAGGACCAGTCTTAATAGTTGGTTGGACACTAGCTGCATTTTTTGGTGTCGTTTTATTTATTTCAATAGCATCGTTCGCCTACAGACATAAATGTGAGTGAAATTTTACAATTAAATTTTTATATTATGAAACTTATGAAATATTTAACTTATGAAATATCTAAGTCATAGTATGTTGCAATAGTCATGTTGCTTTTGAACAAACGGTGCTGAAATTTGGCGATTTAATGTGTATGTCTATGTGTAATGCAAGCAAAGTTAAATCGGAAGATTTACGGAAATAACAGTTTACCCGTAATTATCATTTAATTAAATTTAACTTTAAAAAAAAAATAATTAATACATATTTAATAATTTGGGATCATACTTGTAACAGCACGACTTTGCATAAACTCATTTGACATTATGCTGACAACACTTTTGGCAATGCAGATGGAGAGATATATTATAGGAGCATATATATGGACTTAATTTTGTGGGAGAAAGGGAAAAAAATGAGAGTGGCCATCTTGAGGGTGTGTACAATTTCTATCTCTAGCAGGAGGTTGTGTATAATTTTTGTAATCACTTGGATTACTTTCCCTATAGTTGGAATGTTTGTTGCAAGATATTTGGAAGGAAATAGACCCACTTTCCGTTATCATGTCGAGCTGAAACTTGAATCATCGCCTATGATAACATATGTATTCAAGTGTTCAGCCTCAACCCATACCACCAAAATCGGTTTTTTTTCCTTGTTTTTCAAGGGGGAGATAAATGAAATAAGATTTTTCAATGGGAGGGAGTTTTGGTGTGGATATTAATTATGTATCATTTGCTTGTATTTCTGAGATATTTGAGTTTAAATATATATATTGATATATGATTTTTAGCTGCAGTAAGTTTAATAAAAAACATTTCTATACCATAAATCAGTTGATGCAATCACATAAATAATAAATCACTTGCAATCAACTAAATGAAAACACGTGGTAAATAGACTTACTTCATGTTATGTTCGAGTTATTTATCAAGTACCTAAAGTTAACTAAAGAAAAGAGAGGTCCGGTGGCAACTATAACCGATGATTGCAATAAACGAAACGTGCAACAGTAACAGTTGCTAAAAAATGGTTAAAATCAACCGTTTCAAGCGTGTAATATAATGTATGAACTATTACTATGCATGTTCATGAACGGAATTAATTCATCTTATTACAATCATTACTTCTTCATTTACAGACTTTCTTTTATTAATATAAAATGCCCTCATCCAATTATCATGCAATTTGACATTTTAAATATAATATGCATGATCGATATTGTAAACATATTCATCATAGTTGTTTTTGCATTTAACTGCTGACATTTCATATTACCATTTTCATCGCCATACATTAAAACTAAACTTTATTTTTCACAACACAAATTGCAATTAAAAATTAAAAGTACTTGTAAAAGTATCCTATTCATTTCAGTTTTGGGGAAGAATGGAAACAATCAAAGTGTAGGAACTTTAAAGTAAGTAGGCAGGTGCATATTACCATTTTACTTTTAATTAACTTAAAATCTAATTTTTTTATTACTTTTTTTAAATTATTTTTTTTAAAAATAAAATCCTTTTGGTTGCAACTTTTCAATTAAGAAATAATTAAATCTTTGGTGAAAAAAATCATGCGTGAAATAATTATTGTTAATTTTTTTTTAAAAATAAACATAAATGAACATGAAACATAAAGATTAACATTACTTTAAAAGCAAAATATAAAATTTAAAATAATATATACTTTGTATGCATAAAATTTTTTTGTAAATACATTTATTAACTGGTCTATCCTCTCTCTAATACAGTGAAAGTTCTGCTTATTCCAATCTACAGGGTAATTTTGTATATATGTTAAATAGCAAGTCAAGTTATTTTATTGATTACATGAATTTACTGTGCATATTTTTATATTTAGAATAATACTTATAATGAGCCTATTTCGTCGTTAACATTTTTATTAATTTACAATGATTGATTTCTCAAAATACTTTATTATCTAGTAAGATAATGCCCAGATACATATGATCAATTGAAAGTTCAAAGTTAATACAACCCAAAAAGATTCTAAATCTACGTAGGCGCCGAATAAATAAGGATTCTTTTTTTTTCCTTTAGGAATTAAATATTTTTATTTTAAATTTCCAAAATCCGTTGTTTTGGGCCACAAAAAACAAATCAAAACATTTCCAAGAAAATTAACTATCGAATATGTTTCATACAGCACTATAAAGGAAATCATTTGTTATACCAGAAAAATTGAATTGTTGTGTGCGTGCGTGCGAGTGTTTGAGCTGAGGCTACGCGATTTTAATTTTTAAAAGCACTTGAAGGATTAGAAAGCTCCGTAATTCATTAGAATATGGCGAACTTCACAAATCATTACTATTTAAATCAAAGGCATACCTGAACTATTAAATTTTACAATTCTATATTTTTCCTAATATTCGCTCCAAAATATATTCCTATTAAAGTGATGTTAGCAGCAAAGTATCAGACTTACTCAATAAGTCAAATAATAATGCATGCTTCACTTAATAGAACGCTTTATTTCCAGGAATTTGATTTTTTTAAAATACATTAGCAACTTTTTTTTTTTTCATTGGGTTTAAAAAAAAATTCCTCCTCAGATCAACAAGGACGCGAGGGATCAAATCAGTACAATTATGAAACTCCCGTTTTCCGCGAAAACAATGCCATCAACACAGAAGCAACATCATCATTTGATGGTAAATATAAGCATTCATAATACATGAGTGATTATTGAATTATTGAAATAACATTTTCTTGTACGCATCATTGTCAGGTATGCTAAAATAAAGTATTAAAAAAATAACACATTTTTCCCCCTTCGTGTTAGATTTAATTGTAGTTTTTGTTTCTGAAAAAAAAATTATTTATTTTTTTATATTTCTTCATTTTTTACTTTTTTAAAAATTATTTTAATTAGGAAATATTGATGATAGTTTTGTTACATTATTTTTAAAACAAACTATAATTGTTCAGTAGCAATCAAAATGATTTTAATCAATTTCGTATTTAAATTGTCAATTTTCAAATGCATTATCTCGCATAATAATGAAAATGCGTGAAATATGTAAAACAAAATAATAAAAGTTGTATCGTTTAATGTTTAAATTATTTAATCTTGTATTCATTTCATGAATTGTCATTTATTTATTTTTTCTCTCTTCAGTTTACAATACAGACCCGTATTTAAATACTGAAGAACAGCCTTACATGGAAGTAACAGATTCTTTATAACTCAAACACAATTTTATACGCTTTAAAGGCTCGAAAGCAGCATGTGTGAATGTTAAAATGAGTAAAACAAAGTAGGGTTAAACCTGAAAAAAAAACTGCAACAAATGACAACTATGGAAATGTACCCTAATATATATATATTTATAATAAAATGCTGTAAAATATTGATACGTGATACATTCGATAGGGTGTTATCTGTGAAATTTAATTGAAATAAACACATTTAAATAAATGTTTATATATATATATATATATATATATATATATATATATATATATATATATATATATATATATATTATAAATATGAGTGTGTATATTTAACAGGAAAAACATTGTTTCACTTACGTTTCTACATGGAGATATATCCAGCATCATTTAGTTAGAAATATTGGGGTGTGATAATCTTTATATTTATTTATTGTCGAAGGTCCATACTTTTTTTGTTTCTTAACTCTTAAGTAAGTTATATAAACAAAAAACCAAACATTTGCTAATGCATGGATAGATTTAGACTGAGCTTAGTACACAAACAATTAAAATTGAACTTAATGAAATAATCTTTTTGAGATTTGTTGCCACTAAATAAATTTTTCCTAAAATTTGCTGTATAAAATAATAGCCAAACAAAAGCTAATGCATAATTATGTAAATGGATCTAAACTAAACTCCTTACACATGCACTTGATTATACGTATGCAAATAATTAAGGGAATTTAACTCACAATATCCACTCCGTGTGGGCTCAGAGAGGCGAAATGGCATGCTTTCCTTATATTACCGATATGCATACCAGAAGGCTTGGACAACCAGAAAGCTTTTTAAGGGAATATCAGCTAACCTTTATCGTCTATATTAAAATATATGTGAATTTAAAAGTAGTAATATCCAGTCCATTTGGCGCCTTTCAAGATTCTTCCATAATTTGGATAATGTAAAAATAATAAACATCTTGCTTTTTTAAAAAGAATTTAATGGAAAAAAAAAACGCTCATATTTTGTAATCTTACATACTTCTATACCTACCTCGGACATTTTTTTTTCTGTCGTTGGGGAAAGGGATAAAAAAAAAGAACGGCATCCCTGCTGGAACGGGATCTCTTTTCAAAATATGAAATGTTTGATTTTTTTACTTTAGTAACTTGCTGGGTTTTTTTTTATTACTGTTGTTTACACTGCCTTGACAATGATGTCAAGCTGCAATCTCGCGAAACGTGGGTTTTATATAGCTGTTTGATATATAAAATTAAAAATGTGTTTGTTTCTTCCACACACGTTTTAACAAGATGTGAGATCTTGAAAAAACTTGGAACATAACCATAATTTTTTAGAATAAAATACTTTGGCTTTTGACATTTACAAAATATTACTTGCTTAGGGACTGGAGGCTCAATTTAATTTTCTCGGTACATTTTTTAAAGTATTTGTTCAACATACGCTTTACGTGGATTGAACTGTTATGACCAAACTTGAAACAAAAATTTTTTATTATCCAGTAAAAGGGGATTTTGAACTTTACCAAATAATGTTTTCAAATTTGGAGGTCCCTAAATCCATTTTTAAATACGACATTTTTTGAGAAACGCTCAAACAGACGATACTGCATGGTTTAATGGATCCAAACCAAAATTAGTACACATGCACTTACTTATCCATATTTTAATGCTAAAGGAATTAAACTAAGATCCATTCTTTCGTGGCAGGTTACCAAATTCCAATTCTCTTATAAAAGCTACGTAAATACCGGTAGGCTAAGACACGTAAATATTCTTCTATGAGAACTTATAATCTGTGACAAACCTATAAAAGGACACTTTTTAAAATTTCATCCCATTGTTTATCTAATTGATTTTAATATGGTCCCCTATTTAAGTAAAAACTAAAACGCCACCTCACTTAATTGGCCATTGCAAGGCGCCATCTTTTAACTTAATAATGGTTATAATTATCGCTATTTTTATAGAGACATTCTGATATTTGAAACATTGATCACGTATAAGAATCATTTGACAGTATTTTAAAATGTTTGAGTAGTGCGGTTTTAAATTCAATCTAGAATTTGTTCAGAAAGTTCTATATTGTTTCACCAGGATATATATTGGGATTTAAAAGCTTATGGAACATTATTATTTTAGTTATATAGATCAATATACCATTCTTTGATTTTTTTTATAGAAGGGTCATTGGATCACATCAGATAACTTAATCCAAAGGGGAATGGGAACCTATCAGGGAGTGTAAAGCTACGTAATTCATTAGAAAATGGCGAACTTCACAAATCGTTACTGCTAAAATCAAAGGCATACCTGACCAGACTTTGCACAAATATCCATCATTATCCAGAATCAAATACTGGGGGGTTATTAACTTTTTATAACATCCCGTTTTGGGTTGGGGGCCTCTTAATAGTTTTTTTTTTATGTGTGAGCTTTATACAAAATATTAATACTCCTACATGAATTAATGGGTCTTGACCGGACTTAGTATACACACATTTAATTATCCATATTCAAATACCGAAAATAACTAAACTCATAATATCCATTCCTCTAGGGCAGGGAGTGAATCTAGTGGAGTAGCTAGTGTTTGTGTTGATAGATACACAACCTAGTGGAGTAGCAATGTTAGTGCTGATAGATACACTACCTAGAGGAGTAGCTAGTGTCAATGCTGATAGATACACAATCTAGTGGAGTAGTTAGTGTTTCTGCTGATAGATACGTAATCTAGTGAAGTAGCTAGTGTTTGTGCTGATAGATATACAATCTAGTGGAGTAACGATTTTTTGTACTGAGAGATACACAACCTAGTGGAGTAGTCAGTGTTAGTTTTGATAGTTACACTACCTAGTGGAGTAGACAGCGCTACCCTAGACTTGCAAAGCTTTATGCAACGTTCCGATGCAAACTCTGCATGTATCATAATATCCTTCCCCTCCATTAAAGAAAAATTGACATCTGGGCTGATTACACAAACCTCCTCACTTGCAGAGGTGTAGCTATAGTGTTTCTCTGACAGGAGACACTGATTAATTTTCACCCCCCCCCCCCCACCCCCTCACCTCTGGCAACCGTTATTTCGATTCATTAAAAACCACTCCTTCCCCTCCATTAAAGAAAAATTGACATCTGGGCTGATTACACAAACCTCCTCCCTTGCAGAGGTGTAGCTATAGTGTTTCTCTGACAGGAGACACTGATTAATTTTCACCCCCCCCCCCAACCTCCTCAACTCTGGAAACCGTTATTTCGATGCATTAAAAACCACCGCACCCCATTTAGGCGTCCCGCTTGTATGGTGCATGGGGATATCTGCCTCCCTCTTCCCCCTTGGCTATGCTTCTTGTCACTGCCCCACCCCCTCGAAAATCTGAAAAGCCCCCCCACCGGGAAATTTTCTGAAAGAAACACTGTCGTTATCCACATGAGAATGGGATTCCAAATGGAATCGGGATGCCACCGGGATCGGAATGCTGACAGGATATGGATCCCATCCGAATCGGGGTCAAGAGGGATCGGGATTCATGGGGATCGCGATACCGACGTTTAGGGATAACACATTAAATGGATCGGGAGGCAGTCACGGGCAACGCCGGGTATATTGGCTTGTATGTAAAGGCCATGACTTCAACCTCCGTATATCGACGTCTTGATTTACCAAAGTGATTCCCCCTTTTTCGGAACTCCCCACTACTAAAGGTTGGTGTGTTAACGTTATTTGATTATTTGTTATCTTTACTAGTCTTGACGACTTAATTGTTATCAATTTTTGTCAACACCTTTCAAATTATTGTTATTATTATCAATTTTAAATTTACTAAGAATCTTTTATGGACCGCTGTTCATTATTCAGTAATAACTTATTGCGACACAATTGGTCTTTAAATGACTTAAGACATTTAAATATTGTTTCTAATTTTCTAGCTATCTAGTAATCTAAACTTAAAATCACAATAGAAGAAAATGTTCTAAAGTTGTAGGATGTCAAACTATTCCTTATATCCATGTAGTTTCCATCGTGGTAAACCTTATGTTTGAGTAGTAATAATTTTACAATGTTGTTTTCCCACAGTTTCTGTCTCACGACCTACTTAATCATAAGTGATGTTTGTATTTCCTCGGTACCCTAACCTATAGTTTGGTAATATAATCATCTTCTCGCAGATTGTTTTAAGTCACAGTGTGTTCAAAATTAACGATGCATTCTTCCAGTTCATGTGGGTGTTATTTCTGCAGGCTTTGGGTAAATGATAATTTTTTGTTCTTTTCTCGTTTCTATTCACCGGTCCAACTTCTGTTGTTTTTTTTTGTTTTTTTTTTATTCCCGTCGTTCGACTTTCTCTCTCCAAATCTATTTTAGCTCTTCTAGTTCTTACTGTCTACTCTTCCTGTCTCTGTTTTTTACTCTTTATTTCAATCCGTTCTTGTTCTTCCCACTTTACTTTTAACCCCCAGATACCAACACTATGTTCTATTGGTTTGAAAATTATGTGCTTTGGTGTACAATCATACTTTTAGTCAAGAAATCATAATAGGTATCCATAATCAATTTTTGTATCATGCGACCTTGACCTACTTTTTAATTTTGTTCCACTGGTGACCTACCGGGCATTTCATGCATACAATTCACTCTTTCATTTACATCAAAAAATTACGAATTATGTGTTTAAAATCAATGTTAATCAAAGAATAAACTGTATATTGATGTGAAATGAAGTCAAGCAGTTTCTCTGCTCAGTGAAATATAGATTTAGACAAATATGACATTTTTCACAAACATTTTTTTTTTAGTCTGCATCGTTTCATCTTTGACGCTGACCACTTTTGATGGGGAAGTGGTATCTGTTTTAACTTCTGGCTCTGGCGTCAATTGTTTTGAAAACCTTTCTTCTGTGGACATTCTGTGGTGCATTCAAGGGATAACGTAAGCCAGTTCCCGATAATATCTGGTGCCAGACATTTTTGCTGGACCCATTCTAGGAAACATGGTCATAATCTATTCAATTTCTTTTTCGGTGTTGTCAACTGATTTTCCACTGGAATGGTAAACTTGCAGTTCTGGTGCGTATATTATTTCTGTTCCAATTTCATATTATCGCGTGCAAACTTACGTGTATTTTTTTTAAATTTTAGTCCAGACAGTAATAGTTAACTAATACTGAATTAGACAGTGCTTATTTTCGTATTATTTTATTAGTAAAGAACATCCCCATTATTCCATAGCTCCATTTCTTTTATCTTTTTTACCATATTGCCAGATCACCTATAATTTGGTATGCTAAACGAAATTTTCAAATGATAGGCATGTTCATAACTAAAATGAAATAAGGTGGGGGGGGGGGGGGGGGTTTGAATTTATATAGGGTTTTGTTTGGACATTTTTTTTTTTTTTTTTGTTTTTNGGGAGTGTTGAACTTAATTAGCTGTTCTGTTTGAAATTCTTTTTTTTTTTTTGTTCTTAAATGGGGGTTTATAAATATAATTTAAACGAAGGCTCCTGCATGGGCATGGGTAAATGAAACGAGATCAAATTTATGGGGGGGGGGGGGCAATGCTAGTGGGAAGTGGCCAGGGGCGTAGCTTAGGGGCGCAGAGGGGAAATGCGTCCCCTGGTCACCAGATTAGCGGGTGCACCAAAATGGGCTTTAATGATGTTGGATTGCTCAAAATAGTTAGTTTTAGAGTTGGAGGGGGCGTAAAAATGAATCATGTACCCTGACGCCAAACACAGCAGACAGGGTTTTTACAAACATATAGTCCATTCAATTATCTTCCATTTGATACAAAATTTAGTCTTACAACCTAACGAAATTATTTTATTTTTAATTTTAATCCTTACCCCTCACTTCTGGTACCCGGGTCCGAATAGCCACTTTGTATATGTAAATAGGAGATTAATTTCTCCCTATTGACAACTGTGCGTTACAATATTGTGAAAGGGAGAGCAGCAAACATATTTGACTTCCATCGTGGCACTAAAAGTAGCTACGTCAATTTGGAACATCACGTGAATTGTTCCACTCGAATCTACAAGAATTTGTGTTCAGAAACATGTTCCGCGATCAGGAAATTTGTGTGACTTTCTTAAAGATCATCACGGATAATTATCCATTTTGAAAATATGATACCTATTTTTTTTATTTACATTCTCCAATATGTCTGATATAATATTAATAACTGTTTAATTTACGTTCTCCAATAATTTTGATTTACTACATGTTTTATTTAGGCCTACATTGTCAAGCGGCATGATATATTATTATTTCTGATGTAATAACTCCTGTTGTATTATTGCTAAATTTAATGAATATTTTAATATAATTTTATATAAATTTATTTTTTGAACATGCTTTTAGTTTGAAAAGTTAAGCATCAATAAATAATTTTGGTACAATTTAATAAAAATTAAAAATATAATTTCTTGTTTCGGTTTTTTTTTTTTTTTTGCTTTAATTTTTTTTTAAATGTAATCTGGTAAAAAAGACAACAAGAAAATGGCGAGATCGTTTACGCTATCGGCTATATACCATTAGGCCTATAAAATGAATAAAAAGAATATGCTTTTAGTTTGAAAAGTTAAGCATCAATAAATAATTTTGGTACAATTTAATAAAAATTAAAAATATAATTTCTTGTTTCGGTTTTTTTTTTTTTTTTTTGCTTTAATTTTTTTTTAAATGTAATCTGGTAAAAAAGACAACAAGAAAATGGAGAGATCGTTTACGCTATCGGCTATATACCATTAGGCCTATAAAATCAATAAAAAGAACATTTAGTGTTGTAAAATTTAGTATTAGTGTTAACTAATACTGTCTGTATTAAATTGTATAAAGAATACACGTAAGTTTACAAACGATAATAGGAAATTCGAACAGAAATATTATACGCAACTGAAGTGCAAGATTAGCGATAGAAAACGCGTTTGAGAATAAATTTTGAGTTTTTTTATTAGTTGGGTCTCAGAGGGCCCCTGAGGCTTAAATATATTCATTTTGTTTATCTTTATCTATCACTTATATGAGAGTAATTTCCCTTTTTCACTTCCAGTGGTAAAAAAATAATAGCAGGACACAGTAGAACCATATTATCAAATTAACTTCCGTTTAAGGGGTAGGATTTGTTAAGACCACCCGTGGTCTCTATAAATCAAATTTTGCAAAATTTGCCATGGCTGCTAATATGCCTACATAAAATAATTAAGACATACTAACTTTCCTGTGCTGTAAAATCGTCACTACTGAAACTTCAATACTAAAAAATACACGTCCATAATCAAACATGGACCTTTCCTGGATCTTAAAAAAATCATGCATTGAGTGTCACTCAAACATTTAAATAATTGCCACTAGACGCTGGAAAAATCATGCAATACAGTTATAGCTAGAAGGACTGCTAAGGTTACAAGTCGTTAAATGCTCACTGGATGCTGGGCAGTCGCAGGCAACATGCTGATACTGGGCAGGGCTTAAGTAACTTAAAATGAAAAATTAAATTTTCTCTAATTCATCAAAATCTCAGGTTTGATGAAATGGATTGTAAACATTGTTAATTAAGCGAGACATCGTTTTCACCCTTAATTATGAAGAATTCCCTCTTTTAACAAATTTTAAAATTAGAATCCAGATGACTTTCTGAATATTCTTCTTCATATTATTATTATTCCTGATTATTATTGATATGATTCCTGCCGAAATCTACAAAGAGGATGGACCAGCGCTAACGGATAAGGTATTGCGTCTATTCCAGATCATCTGGCAGACGGAAACTTTATCACAAGACCTCAAAGATGCCTCAATAATCCACCTGTACAAACACAAAGGAAACCGTCAGGCCTGCGACAATGACCGCGAAATTGCAGTGATGTCCATTGCAGGCAAGATCTTGGCCCGATCGCTTATTAACCGCCTGAATGCACATCCGAAAGTCTATAGCGCAGCAGTCCTCTCGACATTGTTCTACGGCTGTGAATCGTGGACAGTCTACCAGCGTCACGCCAAGAAACTGAACCATTTTCACACAACAGGCCTAAGGAATCTCTGGGCATCAGGTAGCAAGACATAGATGTCCTCGCTAGAGCGAACTTACCTAGTATCTTCACCATCCTGATGCATTCTCAACTCCGTTGGATGGGACACGTAGCCCATATGGAAGACCACCAGCTCATAAAACATATTTTTTCGGAGAAGTCACGATATGCAAACGCTCCCAAAGACTCATTAAAGGCCTTAAGCATGAACCCTACTAAATGGGTTCAGACATACCAGAACAGAGCCAGTTAGAGAGCAGCTGTCGAGAAAGGGGCTACATCTTATGAAGCCAGTAGCATAACCACAGCTGAGACACGCAGGCTCTCCCGAAATAATAGATAACTGACTGCAGCAGCTATCCCCTTTCCGCAGTACGAGAGAGTTTTCCGAGCAAGGATCGGTCTAGCAAGCCACCTAAGAGCTCACTATAACCCACCCTCCCCCTAACCGGAATATTCGTTGGTCCTAGTCGATTTTGACGGACAAACAACAACATTATTATTATTTTTTACATTGTGTAGCTTCTTTAATCTTTAAGAGTTTATTGCTCATTCAGCTTTGTATTTATCTGAATATGATTTCGAAAATCATTATATTAATAACAACCGAGCAGCAATGGGGATTTCGGCTCAGGGCAATTAAACTATTTCAGTTTATTATTATTTTATTTTTCTAAATCGGAAATTAAGCGAGTCAAAAAATATCTATCATGTCGGCAGAGGTATATAACGTCAAACGTCTCGCAAAATTTAACTTTCCAAAGCTACGCATACCCCCCCTCCCCAATCAATGGCCCTGGTGTGCACAAGGGTACAAGTAGGAGGAAAAATATGACATTTTGCAGGAGTTATGAACAACGCCTTACGTCATTACAAGTACGTTTAGCATCAAATCAAGTCCCCACCCCTGCATGAAATGGATCACTTGCTCCGGGGCCTCTAAAAGGTGCGATTTACTTGATTGGAAGTCAACGTTAATGCTTAACCTATTTTAAATATCAATCAATGTAATTGATTTGTTTAAATTTTTAATGTAAGAATATCGGACACATTTAAATCCTAGTAGTGGTGGTGTCAACGAAAACTGGCATTGGAACCACTGGTAGGATTTTTTGTGTAGAAATGGTTTCACTAACCCTTAAATCCATCAATCGCCATTATCCATAAATTCGTGGAAACTGTAGACCTACCTCAACGTCGGCCTTAGGTAAACCTTCGCCCTATGCAAAGCACCTGTTCGTCTCCCCTTCTCTGTCCCTGTATGTTAGGGTTGCCAGATACGTCTTCACCAAAAGTAGGACATAATAAAACAAAAAAAGGAGGACAAAGGAGGACAAAGGAGGACAAAGGAGGACAAAGGAGGACATTTTTAATGTTTCATTTGAGTCGTCCCGGATTAAACTCACAGTCGGCACAGCTTTATTGTAATAGCTGCCAATTAGGTGTATCTTCCTCTTAGTGAATCGACCAAGAAACTGTCACGTTAAAAAAAACGAATTCAATTGACGCCTGTTTCAAAATGTCAAAAAACATCATTTAAATACAAGAGCCAATTGTACAATCATTACCTTATAATCTTTATAATTGCATGACATATTTCTCGGAGGAGCCAACTTTTCGCAGAAGATCCTCGTTAGCAATCACATATGCATAAAACTGTTCACATGTAGGATTCTTCAATTACCAGGCCAATTACCAGGTTTATTATTGCTTCAGTCCCTGTTTTTGCACAAGCAATATTTTTAGCGATTTCCGAATCTTCCAATAATGTGTGCATCAAACCAGCTGTGCATCAAGCAAGCTGTGCATCAAACCAGCTGTGCAGGTCATCGAGCTGTAAGATTGATGATGACAAACTGTATGAAATGTCAAAGTTGCTTTAGCCGCATGTGCTTTCAGCAACACCTTTGAATACTTGGGCTGAAAAAATGATGTCAATGTGTTCGATGACACGAACACTTTGATTAGGTTTCAATGTCTCTCACTGTCAACATGGCTCTCCAAAGTCAGTAGCTCCGGACAAGTAACTATCACTAATACTAATAGTACACTTTGCCTCATTCTCATTGCGTCCTTCAACGAAGCAACGAAACTTACTTTTCGTAGTGTTAGAGAATTGGCATTTTCTCTTTGTAGAGCACATTTTCATAAACATAAACGGCAAAAATTACAAATTAAAAAAAACAATTAAAATGTGCGTCTTTGTTGCCGAAACTGGAAATAATATTAACATAGATAATACAGACCATGCCTAGATTGTTAGAATGACTAAAATCGACTTTTTCACAGAAATGCATAGACTTTGTACATTGTAACAACGTAAACATACGATGTAATAGTTGTAACAACGATACATGAAAATTATAATATAAAATGTAACAAAAGCCGGTTATTTTAAAATATTTTAGCTTTGCCTGCGGACGGAGAATATTGAGCTAAAAAGGAGGACATTTCCTCCTTTTGCCGGAGCCTGGCAACCCTATGTATAATTCCGCTCTTTTTACGATTACGACGTAGGCGATGGAGCACGTGCTACGATGCTAGACATGAAGCTAACCACACGCATTCTAACATGCACATTAATTAAGACTGTTTAGTTTCTCTACGGTATACTGTTTCATTTCCACACCACCTAAACTAAGGGAATTTAAATTTTACTGGGTGCCTTAGGCATCCCATTGGCCACGGCCGCACACCTTAAAAGCCTGCGTTGCCTACCTCTCGTCAAGTTGTAATCAACCGGAAATTGGGTATAGCGTAGGGTGACCAAATCATGAACTGGAAAAAAGGGACACACCCAAAGAGGGTTTGGGGGATACCCTCCAGCTAAAAAGGGGTCCAGGGACCTCCGCCCTAAACTGTTTATTAAAATATGCTGATTTTATCTATTTTGAGAGCTAGAAATCTTTTTAAATTTACCTTCACTTTTGTAATTTAATTTGAACTCTGAGGAATATCATAAACGAAAACAATAATTTTGCAATACTTATCTATATATATAAAAATGAATGTTTGTATGTCTGTCTGTATGTCTGTATGTCTCGTATGCACTCCTACACCATTCATGCGATTGCAACAAAACTTTAAACAGTTGTTTTCCACATAACCGGCCATTTAACTGAGACATTAAAAACCTTATCAAGTGTTCCGTTCCTAGCCGTTGGCCCTTAATTCGTTTTTTTTTCTAATATGAGCTTTGTAAAAATATTTTCCACATGCGCTCCTACGCCATTAATCCGATTCATATAACACTTTAGTAAATTGTTGCGAGCATGTTCATAAACATTTCTAAACCATTACAATTGTTTTAAAATATTCAGTTTTGAGCCAGGGGCTTCATATTCGTTTTTCCTTACATGAGCTATATAAATATATTTTCAAACCGTATGCGATTGCTACAAAACTTAGTGAGTTGTTGTCCATGCGGCAGTGCATTTTACTGTGTTATTTAAACACTTTTAAAAATATTCCGTTTTCGGCCGCTGGCCCTTAATTCGTTTTTTTTCCTAATATGAGCTTTGTAAAAAATAATTTTCATATGCGTTCCTACGCCATTTTCTTGATTCCAATAAAACTTTTGTGAGATGTTGCAAGTATGTCCATAAAGATTTTTAAATTATTACAACCGTTTTAAATTATTCAGTTTTGAGCCAGGGGCCTCATATTCGTTTTTCCTAATATGAGCTATATAAATATATTTTCAAACCGTATGCGCTCCTACACCAATCATGCGATTGCTACAAAACTTAGTGAGTTGTTGTCCATGCGCCAGTGCATTTTACTGCGTTATTTAAACACTTTTAAAAATATTCCGTTTTCGGCCGTTGGCCCTTAATTCGTATTTTTTCTTATATGAGCTTTGTAAAAAATAATTTTCATATGCGCTCCTACGCCATTTATCCGATTGCAATAAAACTTAAAACTTTGGTGAGATGTTGGAAGCACGGCCGCAAAGGTTTTTAAATTATTATAAACTTTTCAAAATATTCCAATTTTAGCCAGCGGCCTTATTTACGTTTTTTTCTTATACGAGCTATATAAATATAATTTCAAACCGTATGCGCTCCTGCACCATTCACGCGTACTTTTCAAAATATTCCAATTTTAGCCAGCGGCCTTATTTACGTTTTTTTCTTATACGAGCTATATAAATATAATTTCAAACCGTATGCGCTCCTGCACCATTCACGCGATTGCGACAAAACTTTGAAGAGTTGTTATCTATAAACATAACCATTCATTGACCCAAATTCTTATTTTTTCTTATATGCGCTTTGTAAAAAATAATTTTCTATGCGCTCCTATACCATTTTTCAGAATGCGATAAAAATTTAGTGAGATGTTGTTCTATCGCCCACAAAAATTCTTAAATTACTACAACCGTTTTAAAATATTCAGTGTTGAGCCAGGTGCCCTATGTTTGTTTCTTACAAAATGAGCTATATAAATATAATTTCAAACCGTATGCGCTCCTACATCATTCAAGCTCTTGCGATAAAACTGAGGTGAGTTGTTGTCCAAGAGCCAGAGCATTCTCCCAGCAATGCGATCACGATCCCCACCCATGGGGAGACGATCTTTAAACAGACCATTATTGCAGGAGATTTTAACGCCAAATCCCCCATGTGGGGTTATCCTGAGAGGAACGTCTCGGGTAAGCACGTGGAGGAGGTCTGTCTTGAGACCGATCTCATCAGACTCCAGGACAAAAAGAGTGCGCCTACTCTTCTTCACTACAGCCAAGGAACGGAATCACGGCTGGATCTGACACTCGTGTCCGCTGATCTCGTGGGACATCAGAATCTGGAAGTCCTGGAGGAAATCGGGAGTGACCATCTTCCCCTTTACTTGAGATTGACTTAGGTCAGGCCAAAACCAAGTGCGAAAAACGCCACTGGCTCTTCAGAAAAGCCAGTTGCGGAAATTTTGAAAGTCAAGTGCGAGACCAATAGCAGTCGACGTTGCAGACTCAGACTTAGATGTTGTATTCTAGAGGTTTAGTGGCGAAATCCTTGAGATCGCTCGGAAGACGATCCCAAGAACAAACGGGAAAAGGCCGTACAAGCCTTTTTGGAACAAAGAGCTTGGAAAACTCGTAAAGCGAAGAGCAAAAGCCCGGAAAGAAGCCGCGAGAAAGAAAACACCTGCTGCTCGTGCTGGCCACAACCGACTTACGGCTGAAGTCCGGGAAGCTGTCCAAAAAGCGAAAAGATCGAAATGGGTAAGTGCATGTGAAAAACTTGATCTCCAAAACGGACGGAAAGTGTGGAATTTGCTCGGAAGTCTCTCTGGTGTGAGAAAGGCAACAAAAAAACCCCGCAGCCATTACTGACGGACAAAGGCGTCGAGGCGAGCGACGCGAAAAGGTCACAAGTGCTCAATGCTCACTTCGCCAAAGTCAACAAGAAGGCAAGAGAGACAAAAGAGCACCGAGAAGTCCGCCGTCTTAGGAAAAGGTGAGCTCGTATCCAACGTATTGGACCACACCCCGAGATTTTCACAACCATCTTCACAATTGAAGAATTGCGTAGTGCACTAGACAAGTGTTTGAAAGGGAAAGCACCAGGCCCTGAGAAAGTTCAAAACGAAATGTTAACCCACCTGGGTAAACAGGGGAGAGAACTCTTGCTGGCTCTCATAAATCGAACTTGGACTACAGGTATCTTACTGAAAGTGTGGAAGCAAGCCATAGTTGTTCCAATTCCAAAGGAAGGTAAACCAGGCCATTCACCAAGTAGCTTCAGGCCGATATCGCTAACGTCTTGTGTGGGAAAAGTGGCCGAGCGAATGGTAAATGGGAGACTTTACTGGTTTCTGGAGAGTAATAAGTGCCTAAAACCGACGCACGGTGGCTTCCGTAAAGGTCGCCAACCCATGGACCAGGTGGCCCGTCTTGTTCAATCCATGACCAACGAGCCCCAAAAGAAAAATCACATGGTTGCAGTTTTCTTTGACCTCAAGCAAGTGTACGACCGCGTGTGGCGCACGGGCCTCATGTAAAAGTTCCAGAAACTTGGACTTTCTGGCAAAATGTCCGCGTGGGTGACGGACTTTCTCCGAAACCCTATGACTCAGCTGGGAGTCAAGACTTGGCTCAAAGACCATTTTAAGAACAAATGGCACAGAAGGTGGGACACGGGAGCCACCAGAGAATGCAGCGTCCGAGCAAGAGCGACCCCAGGTGGGAACTTAGACGTGGAGAGCAAAGCCTCATACCCCAAATGAGGACTGGACACTGCGCGACACGCAGCTATCTCCACCGACTTGATAACAGAAGGGAACCAATATGCCGCCTATGCGGTCAAAAAGAAGAGACAGCGGCTCACTTGGTGGTCAAGTGTCCGAGTAGTGGGATGGGGGGCTGACGGTAGGAATCCTGAAGCCTGCCTCAATGAACTCCTCTACGGCAGCGCCCAGCAGATGAGGCGCGCCGTGAAAATCATAGCCGAGGTCCTAAAAGATTGACTCCCGACCTCCAAAGCGTATTCAACATTTTCAGTAATTTGAAAAGTGTTGGGTTTTAGAAACAGGACATTTAGGCGTTCCGAGAGACTTTTCGGGACACTGGGTAGGATCGTAAAAAAAAAAGACACAATCTCGTTTGGTCACCCTAACATAGGGCGTATTTCACTTTAATGCAGCTGTTCTCAACTTTCTTAATCCCGTGACCCTTTTAAGTAGTTCTTCATGTTGTGGTGATCCCCAACCGTAAAATTATGTTCGTTGCTGTTTCTTAAATAATAGGCCTATGTGTTTTCCCTTGGTCTTAGGCGATTCTTGTTTAAGGCTGTAAGGGTCGTTCGCCGATGTCTTAAATCTATCTAATATTATTATTATTTAAAAAAGTAAATAAAAAAAAAGCTCTGTGTCATTTCTAATATTTTTTTCTATTTTAGAAAATAATTTGATGACCCAAATATTAATGTTAAACGACTCCTGTTACCGGCCACGAGCACAGACTTCTAGCATCATTCGTTGGCCTACAAGTCTACAAGGTTTCATTATTTACTTCCGCAATAATCAAAATCAAAATCAAAGCACTTACTTCTATTCACTCTACACTACATTGACAGTATACGGAAAACCTGACCCCTTTCACCTTTGTGTTTTAAGTTATTTGTTGCTAACATTTTTATTTGGACAAATTTAAAGAAAAATATTTATTAGGAGGGGGGAAAAACGCTAAGTGACTAATTAAATGCATTCTTTTGTAATTACATTAACTTTAAGCAATGACACAATCGGGAAAAATTCAGAATTTCCCAATATCTAAATATAGAACTGAAATCATACTGGAATCGATACAATATTAAAAGGCATAATAAAGTATTCGAATGTGTCCTTAACCAGGAACTATTTAATTTACTTTTGTAGCACACGGATTTATGGCAGGCAACTGAGATTGTGTTTTCGTTAGAGGAATTATATATTGACTAGTAATTTAATCTTAAAAGTATGTATTATATTTAATAGTTTAGTTATGGTAACAATACTATAAACCTAAAATGTAGATAACCTCTAGGCCCTATTAAAAATTATATTTTATCACAACACAGTGACTTGAGTAACCAGCCTACGTTAGCCTACCCTACTCACCTCACAGTCTAAGGCTTGCCATTATTATTATTACCATTATTTAAGATTTGATTTCAATGTAAATAGACTGTTTAAAACCAGTGATATAGGCGTATTTAAATGCAGAGAAAAGACAAGTAGCAGACCCACTCCAACCTTTCTTGCTACACTTTTTTACTGTTAATTACCAGGACTATTTGTTAGTATTAGTTACGTTGGCCTACCCACCCAGTGTGGGTACAATTACTGGACTTCATCCCAGGATAAAATGATGCTATTCTTTTTTTGTTCGAAAGCTCATAACTTAATTCTTAATGAATAAGTCTTTTATTATATTCTTTTAGACCAAACGAAAATGGCTGATTATAAATTATAATGCAGCACACTTTAAAATTATAAAATTATATGGGACCCCTCAATGGGTACATTTTAAAATCAGGTCAATGGTACATTTTGACTGCCTTGTACACAGACCCAGGTCCATGGTTTGTGCACACAGCCAATTCATATTTCATAGGCCACTGTGTTTATCACTTTGAGATTTGTGTATGCTAAATTTAAAATTCATCAATATAATACTGTTTTATTTTATATCAATATCAATTGAAATTGTCAATTGCAATTCTGTATTACTTTTTTTTCTTGAAAGAATTAGTTTATAAACAAAATCTATGTAATTCTTATACTTTGCCTTTCTTATAACAAAAGAAGTTGTATATAATTTCTATTTAAATTTTTTTAAAATTCAAAATAGAAAAGAAATATGTCTAAACCTCCAGCTCTGACTATCAGCAGATGCATGACAACACTGGTCTATCTTTATATGTTTAGTCATACCCCAGGTAAGATCAAACTTTCTTTATACAATATAATACTTGAAGAGTAATCGTGCATGGTGAAGGAAAAAAATAATAATTAGAAGAATAACACACTAAATAAACTGTAAAAGAAAGAAAAGTTAGAAAAGGGCTTCAGATCATAGCACACACAAATAAGTATAGTATGTACATTTATCTAAATGATCTAATTAAACTTCATATGCCGATTTAATTTTTTTTATTTTGTCAGAATAAAGTGTTACCCTCATTTACTCTTTTAATACAACGCTGTAACTGTATCTAAGAAGTTAATAAGTCTATAGTTTTGCTATACATACCATTATTGTTTGAAAATCATATTGTTTGCATATTCTGTTACACTTTACATCTGATTTAGCAAAAGCTCTTTGCACAAATTTAGCAAAGTGTTTTTCATGACTTCATAATCATAATGTTTGATGAATTATTTGAAAGCCATGAAATTAACTTCATATTGATTAATGAAAGCAAACACTGTTGGGTATTAATGGAATAATTTGTTGTTTCGTGCTTCAGTTAATAAGAATATAGTTTACCCGCTGTGAGATAAACAGACTTAATATGGATACAAATTGAATATTAAATAGCTTGTGACATCATGTATAGATTGCCTTTTATTTAAAGGACCATAAAAAAACTTTAAAGTTATTCAAGAAACCAGGATGAGAAATTGTTTGTAATATTTGCATTGAATAAAAACCCACAAACAACTAATTAGTAATTAGTTCAACTTAAATGAGAGATATGGACAGCCAACTATATGAATTACATTTATTTTCTGCAAAATTAAATTAACATACTTAAATGGCATACATTATTATTTAACTAACACAAGACTTATTTTGTTTTTCAGATTGTGTTTATGGTCAATCAGTCTATCTAGATCCAACTCTCGAAGGAGCTGTTTCTCCTTGTTCAAGCGGTTTAAGAGATGGGCTAGACTTTTATATATTTAAAGGAATTGTTAATGCTACAGGAGGCAAATTGTCCAATTTGGTTGATTTTCAAATAAGTTTAACATCTTCAAACAATTTTACATATGTAAGTATTTTTATAATAATTTCCTAGAAACTGATTATCGCACACGCCTTTCTTTTCTTCCCACAATTAATAGGTTAAGATAATAATTATATTTTGTCAAATACTTTTACTCTATTTCACCTACCATTTCAACATTGCCTTCTTTTACATTATATCATGCTTTTTAAATATAATTTTTATTTTGAAGTTATAATTAACTATTTCTATAGCATAAATCTATACCAACTTAAGTGTAGTATAGGTTTGGTAGAAGTAATTAGTAGGATGAACTTAGTGAATAAGCTGATCCACACTTATCGGACTTTGCAGTTAAGTTTTTATATTTATGTTACTCTTTGTTTGTACTGTCCAACTGAAAAAGCCTTCTTGTCAACACTTCCATTGCTTTGTTGTGTCCTTTGTAAGGTTTTCCCATACCTTAAAAGGATAAATTTCCTAAATTTTGCCAAGAATGATTGCATAATATTAAACACCCACAAATATTTTAATCTGGAAAATAAATGAGTATAGCCTTGATTCATCAATTTATGTAGAAATGTGTATGAAAATGAGCAAATATTTTTTCTTAAAACCCCAACAGTTTTTCAATTTGTATAATCAAGGTTTACCCATACCGAAATGGGTCTATTGGTAAAAGATGTATTTATATCTCATCTATAAGAAAAAAAAGTTGAATTAGGGGCCCCTGGATACTGAAGGCTATGCCTGCCAAGTTTTATCCAGATTTATCAATCCATACAGAAATGGTTGCGGAAGAAATACAAAATACACACACAAAAAAACCTTCACCTTTACATATATTTATGATGTTTTATAAAATATAATACATGTTTATATATTTTATAATTTATTAATAGCAAACCATCCTGATTACATCCCTAATTGATTATTAATAATATATCATGAAGACTAACTCAAACAAATCATGTATCTATTTTTTAGACTTTAAGAAAGTTGTTTAGGTTTTTGATTGTATACAACCTTTCCCTGTGTTTTTTCTGATTCCAGAAAATTTAGACATTGTTGTTATTAATCATATTAAGTTAACTGCTTTATTTTTCACTCTTCAGTTATGCACTGCAAGTTTGGTTTCTTGTAGTACGCCAAATCTTCAACCTTGCTACTGTGCTGAAAACAATAGTTATATATATCAAATAGTGGCAAACAGATCTGCAATCATCAGCAACAGCAAGGCTCCTATCAGGATTCAATGGGCTAGTACTTCTGGTACTAATGTTACAAGCAATATTCTCTATGTACCTCCAATATATGGTAAATATTGAATGTGTGTAAACTTTTAGTATATTTTAATTGTTTTTATAATTATTAGTCATCGTTTTCTGTAATGAGGTAAAATATCATGAAAAGTGTAGTGTATATTCTCTCACTGTTGTCTACTATTTTAAGATGTGATATTTAATAAAATTTAAATACAAACTTAATTATGCTTTTAAACTTGTTTCCCCAGCACCAAACACGGCGCGAACAACTTTGACAATAGAAAGTGCTTCTTGGGATTGTTCAAATACTGTCACTCTCAATTATGGACAAACTATTAAATTTGAATGTAGTGACTCTCCCAGTCCATGTGAAGTATCCATTGCAGTAAATAACACAGAGTTGGTAAAGTTGGAAAAGATTGCTACATACACAGTGTCCAAAAACTTAACATCAAATACTACATATATTTTTAAATTTTCTTATTCTGTTTGTGGAGGAGTGATAACCCAAACCACATGTCCAGCCATAATAGGTAACTATATAATTTGTATTCTCAATTTTAACTTCTATTCAGAAATTACAACTTATCACAAGGCCTTCAGTCTTTATTTTAAGGACTTGGTTCCAGAATTTTAATGATATGCTATTTAGATTTTAAAAACATATTTATTCCTGCTAATAACTTTATTTTGAGCACCAAAATATTATAAAAGTTCATGACTACCAATTGGTTTATTTGAACAATAATTTTAATTACTCGTTTAAAATGAATTAATAACTATTTTATTTTGTTGCTTGACAATAGTGAAAAAAAACTTTTAGATGTTTAAAGTTGAAACCTGCTATTTTTGCATCGTGATACTTTTGTCTTTCACCCCTAAGTTCTAATAGGTAAATTAAATGTGCTACTTCCGCTATTAGAATTCCGCTCAAAGGATAACTTATTAATTGTTTTGTATTTTAAAAAAAAAATATGTTTCGTGTCATTTTCTCAATGGCTGTTACATGACATCACAATAAAAATGTCAGCCATAACATTACTATAAGTGAGAGATCACATTTTTTAATTCATTATTTTATATTATTTTTATTGTTTAGATGTGTAGCTTAAACATTTTCTTTTTTCTTTTTAAAATATTAGCAATAAGTTAAATTTAAAAAAAGCATTCTGTCTAGTACAAAAGCCTATTGTTTTGTTAAGCGAAATTAAATAAATAAATATAACATATATATCTAAATCTTTCTATCTATCTATATACTGTAAAATACTTCAAATGAAGACAAGAAGAATTAATTTGTGATTAATAGTGGTAAACAGATCCGAAATTATCAGCAATCAAAAATAAAAATTAATATTAATTAATTTTATAGGCTTATGCGGGAATTCATTGATCTAGGCAAAGCTCACTCATCATGGTCTATCAGTATCACTTATATCTTTATATATTTTTATAAGTTTTATGAAGTTTCTAGATTATTCTAGAACCTTGGATTATTTTTAAAATCAATTAAAGGTTGTATACATATCCTTATTATGTTTATTATGTTTCTATAACATTCATTGAGTTTCCTCATATATGTATATATGTGTATGCTTGTATTTATTTATTTACTTATGTGATTTAAGTGAAGACCTTAGTTTTTTTACACTTTAAAGATAAACCTTTATCATAGAGGGTATTGATAAAGTACTGAATAATCCCAACTTATTAGTTATTTTTACACACTTTTAGAACCAGCTCAACTATACCATCACGCCCTTCTCCTAAAAAAAAAAAAATATGTGTTTATTGTAGCACTGCACTTTGGTTCTTGATAATGAAACATCAAAACATAGTTGCTGAAAAGATAACATAAAAATACTTGATAATATATTTCATGATCTAGCAGTTTAGCTGAAACTGCAAAGGCTCAGACTTTTATATTCCAAATCTCTTATCAACAATTGCTATTGTGACTAAAAAATACTTGAAATTTTGTAGAAGAATGGACAAATATAGCAAGTGGAAATATTATTAACGCATTCCACAAAATGGAAATTAATGGTAGCATCATAGGATTTACTAAACCAATAACTAATTTTAATAATCAAATTTATGATACTTCATTTTCCCATGATGAAGCAAGCTGCTCCTTCGGGGAAGATAAGAGCATGAGCATCTTCATCCTGGAAATCCTTTTCAGATCAATCCCAATTTCCTTTTCTCCATTTTGTCACTTTTAAAAAAATTAGGAATCTTAATTCACTCCATTAATTGGTTTCACCTTAATGTGCTGTTAAATTAAATTGGGCATTTGATGTGAAGTCATATTTATAACACCCCCACACACACACATATGAAAAATATGTGATCCCCTTGATGAATTCATTAATTATGTATGGCTCCATAAACTATATATTAAGTCAAATATAATGTCTTGATAAAACAAGGAGTGTAGCTATAGTGCTTATTTACTATTGCTTATAATTGTAAACCCCTTTATTGAAGGAAACAAATCCATACAATTTGTCCTCATTTAAGGATATGATATACATTTTCTCCAGAACTAGCTTTAATTTTATTTTGCAGTTATAGCTTCTAAATATTCTAAATATTTAAGTTTTCACAATTTATAATAGTTTTGGTTGCTTATTGTTGTATAAATATCCCTTAGATTTTATTCTATGAGCTAATATGTATATATTATTTTAATTAATGTAAAAGCAGAGGAAGTCACCACAACTACAACAACTTCTACTTCTGGTATGCTTTTTGTTCCCATTTTTCTTCCAGCTATTTGTATTTATACTTCAAAACCAAGCTGCTTAAATAACTTCATATTCAGCTTATTTCTTAAGAAGTGCTTAAACATATCAGGGGGATTTTCTTAAATTTAAAAACAAATTCCTGTGTGTTCCATGTTAATTCTTTGTTGTTGAATGGTTTTGTTTCATGTTGGTGTATGGTACTGGGTTTATAAGTGAAGTGTTTATGTTGGTAAGATATCATTGTCTTATTTACAATTGTTTCACTTTATTTCATTGGGGTTCCCTGTTTTGTCTGATATTAAAATATTAGAGTTTTAATAATATTATCTGTTTTTATGAAACTAAAAAAAAAATCAATAAAAGTATATACATAAATTTTCTTTACAGAACCTGTAACAAATACCCTTCTATAAAAAAAGTTTTAACCCTCATATCATCTTTCCCGTTTATGCAAAAATATGCAAATAATATATGTTGTTAAAAACTTTTCATGTCATGTTTTAATGACAACTGAAAAAGTTTATCACTTCCATTTATGTTAAAATATATGTTACGGATAAGTAGGTCTATATTATATATTAGTTTTTTCTTTCCTTCTATCTGTTTCCCTCTCCAATGACCAATTACCTCCAACCCGTGAAATTGTGTGATTAAAATTTTTTACACCTGTGCATTTACATAGCTCTATTTCCAATAATCACATATTTATAATTTAAATGGATATTACATTAAATTCACTCATTTAAATAAAGCCACACAAAAGAACAACAATTTACTATTGAAGAGTAATGTAACAAGAAATACTTTAGAGTCTATCCATCATTGGATGAAATAGCAGAGAATGCTTAAGGATACATTAAAGTTCTGATACTGTTATTTGTTGTCCCATATACAAGAAAGCTAAAAAATATATTTTTTAAAAGAATTTTTAAGAGTCAAATATATGAAACTTAACAGTACACAAGTAAAGATTATAAAATTTCACAGAACAAAAGATGCTTTAAAGCACTGCTTCCCAATCCTTTTCAGGAAATGACCTCATTTTTTCCAAGCAAAGTGACTCACACTGTTTAATATTAGATAAGAAATAAAATTCTTGAAATAAATATTTTTTGGTAGCATTTAATTCAATATAATGTAAACTTAAAACATATTTAAGGCCATGATTAAAATTGTAATTTTTAAACAAAATTTAACATTTATCTGCAGTATTTCAGTAATGTCAAACTCATGTCATTATGAACATTTATATATTCCTTGTTTCATTTCCAAATAAAGAAAATGTGAAAATTCTCTCTCACAGAGAAGCATAGAAAAATAATAATATTGTTTAAACCATAACACACATAAAAAATAAACATTACTATTAAATAAATATTTTTATTAGTTTACTGTTCTAGGCGGTGATCCCAAAAAAATCTTTCATGACTCCATTGGAGGTCACAACCCATGATTTAAAACCCCATTCTTTAAAAGGCATCTTTGTGTCACTTACATATTTAGGGAGAAAAGTAGGGAAATCTCAAGGATTTGTTGTAATTTGGTGAGGGTATGAAGTAATAATTGGGGCATTCCCACAGTCATATATTTTTATATATGTACCTATAAATACATTTTCTTAAACATTATGGTGTTCATCAAAATGTTTATTTTCAATAGTTTAAAATGCGATGAAAAGAGTTATTAAATTCTAAATTTACAACTGACAAAAATCTGTGGTAAATGCATTCTATTTTAAATTTTAGAAGGGAGTTGTATATAAGTTCAAACTTATTATTTATTTACTTGAACAGTTTTGTAATTCAGTATTTTTTCTCTCATATTTTTCTGTCAATATTTCCAAATTCAAGGCTTTTAATCCGCTCTCTTTTAAGAAGCATTAACAAAATAAATTCCAAACTTAAATCAATAAATATCTCTCAAATAAGCAGCTTCTATTTTTTCAAACAATAGTTATCAACAATTTAGTTACGCCGAGTTGCATATACAGCCTCATTTATATTAGTGACTTTGTTTAACTTAATTTAAGTATTATTAGGCAAGCAATAAAAAAATTATCTTTCTCTTATTGATGCTATTTAACTTACTTGTAAAGTTGAAATAAATCTCTGTTAATGTTTCTACTTAAAATTTGTATGCAATATGTATATGTTTTGTTCACTTTCTTTTAACCTTAAGTGTTATTACGTTAAATAATTGTGTTTATTGTAAGAAATTAATGTACACCATGTAACTCTTGATAAACCAATTCTTGTCCAGCTGTTACCAATGGCACAACAACATTGACCACTGGTACAACAGTTACTGTACCTACTACTAATTCTACCACTGCTGCACATGGTATGGTACTTATTTTATAAACATGATTCGGTTGCTTTGCTTCTGGATCCCTTTTACTTTTTATTTAAAACAAAATAATCTTAATGGATGGGATGAGTATGTTTTCTTGTTTCTTTGGCTTTGATATAAAGATACCTTTTTCCTTCTTTTATAAGCAAGCTAAACAAAATACATTTTTACAAAGTATGTTTCATATTTGTGTGCCATTAATTCTTTGGATTAAAAAAAACAACAACTCACTTACCTGCCCTTCCTCCTCCCTTAAGAAAATATAAATAAGTTAAGCTCCACCCTTTGCAATTGTGCCTTACATTTTTAACCATAAAAAAAGTACTTTTCTTTAAAACAAAATGTTTTAAAATACTCCCTATTGTTCATTGCTATAAATGAGCTATTGATGATGGAGTAAAAAGTTTGAATGAAAAATTGTTTATTTTAAAATTTCATGCTTTCTTACTCTTATGGATATTTAAGAAGATCCCTTAAATTTTGTTTTGATTCGTGTCTTGTTCAGTTTGTGTACCAATAAAACAAGCTTTATGATTAACAAATGCTACTAAATCAACCCTTTAAGAGTACAACTGCTTTCTGTTCCATCCCCACAGTCTACATAATGGTCATTCTGAGAACCAATGCCCTTATATATTTAATAAAATGCTACTCAAATGTAAAAAAAATAACTCAAGAGAGTAGCCTCAGTAGGACAACTAAATTTGGTAGATAAACAGGAGCTGTCATATACAGTGACTTCTTTTATTAATAGATTTATTGTTGTGAAAAATGTTGTTATATTACTATTCAATATAGTCATACAACATATAAATTTAAATGTTTTTATTCTGCATTTTACTTTTTTTTTAAATGGGTTCGCAACTTATATTTTATTTTGTAATAGAAAAATATTAAAATTGAAGTTGTGAGGATACTGCCATTCTAAATGATCACATTGATAAATGGTGATAGGGGAATAACATTGCAGGTCTGAGTTTTTTTACTCGTGTCCTTTAAAAGATTGCTCTTCCTAACTGCAGGATATGGAATCATAATAAAATAATAAATATACATGTTTTTCAAGTGATTTATTTTGTTAAAATGTATGCTTTCTACAAACATAACACTGTGAATAATTGGCCTTGCAGGATTTAATTTATCCTAGAAGAGGAAATTAAAAAAAAATTTTTTTAAATAAAAATAATANATATATATATATATATATACTCAATCTCTAAAACTAAAATTTTAATGCAACATTAAAAACAGCAATTAAATAAAAAATAAAAAAACAGAAATGTTTTAAATATAAAAAAAAAGATGAGAAAATAAATATAAAACAAAATATATGTAAACTATATTAAAGTGGATCTCAATACAAGTATATCTATTGATGACTCTTTAAAAAGTAGTTGCTTTGCTTTGTATGAAAGTATTAAATGTTGTTTTGTCTCTTTTAGAAATTTATTTGCCATCTTTTCTTATTTCATCTATGTTCATGATATAATAACAATACAAGTAAGCTACCCATCAATCAAGGAAGTAAATCACTTTAAACTTGCATTTAAAATAAGTGTTGAAGAGCTGATTTTGGTGTCTTCATAACATAGAATTTACTGTGTAAAAAATGTTTTTTCCAGATCTTTATATACTTTTTTTATGAATTTTCTGAAGAATTCAAAAAATCATTTTAAACCTTCTAAAATCATGTGAAGAGGAATACCTCTACATATTCATTTTTCCAATATGTAAAATCTGGAACTATGTGCTAGAGCTATATCTGTTTTTTGTTAAGATCATAGAACTATATGTAAATAGAGATCAAGCTCTTTTACATAAAAATCTAATTACTTTTTAAATTTGGGCACATTAAAACTATTGAAATGTAGAACACAGAACATGGTAAAATAGGTCACAATTTTGATTTATATAATAAAACTTAATTAAATTTTAAGATTTGGATATATTTATGTAAAATTGCTCACAATGTATCAACACTCTTGAACCATTATGTATTTAAAAATCATCTATAAAAGCATTCCTATAGATGGTAAAATCACCCCCACCCCCCATTTAAGCCAAACTGCATGCCCCTAAACTATATTAGTCTTCTAAAGCCCCATCACCATTTTACCACAGAGCACTGAAAAAATAGTTCAATGCATAGTTAAGTATTTTTAAAGAATAGGGTTATTTAATTTTAATTTAAAATCTGTAGGCCTACATATTTTAACTTTGAGATATTGATATTAAAATGTCCCCTTTTCAAGTCCTTCTCAGCTTCCCCCAAACTATATTAACAATTCATATAAATGTATATCTATATATATATATATATATATATATATATATATATATATATATATATATATATATATAT
>CAXITT010001139.1:0-77262 GCA_964033795.1 Lymnaea stagnalis | reverse complement strand
AAAAATGTACACATCCTATTTCCTACCTCCAATATGTATGTACCCATGAAGGTTAATTATTTATCAAATTCATTCCTTATTTTGAGACGTATCTTGAGCTGCCTGGGCAAAATGACTCCCCACCCCCCCCCCCCCTTCCCCCCCCCCCCCTTTTTTTTTCCCCCCAGATTTAAATAAAATTAATAAAATCTTCCACCGGATTGTAGTCCCGTCCATACCAAAACTAACAATTTGCACTTTATATGGTTTGTTCTTATTATGATGAGTTATAAGGAGATTAATGAATGCTATGACTATGAAGTTTCACTGCACTGATTGACTTACATGGCATTTTCTTATTAGAAGTATATTGAAAGGTTTAATTATTATTACATTACAAATTAAATGAAAGTATATTTTTGGAATTAAAAAAAGGTAAACTTATTAAATGTTAAAATACAAAGCTAAAATTTGTGTTTTTTATTAACAATTTAAAAAGCAATCAAAATATTTATAAATTACACTTTTAAGAAAGGGGCAATACATTATCGTTTTTGTAACATGTGGTTATTAAATCAAAGAAATTTAATAGTTTTGGCTAACGTAGACTCATGCTATGATGTCATTTGTGTGTTTATTTAGGACAAATTAATTTTAATTTTATTTCTCAATATTAACAACGGACTAAACAACGCACGAAAAATAAGTGATGTTTGGGTTTTCCTGATAAATGTGATTACTATGTAATTCTTAGATCATTATTTTTCTATTAAATTTTGTGTTCATTACATTTAAATTCAGATAAAATGCTCAAAATAGTTCCTTAGTTGTTACTTCAAATGTATTTGTAATTTATAATAATAATCCTAAACTTTTATTAAAATAAAATCGAATTTATGCTATTTTTTTTGCATTTAAATTTATTAATTTCCGTAAAATAATAGAAAAAACTAAAATTGATTTTAAGAATAAGAATGTATCTAAATCTTTTTGGTTCTTTAGTGTTATGTCAGTATATATTCTTATATAAATGATAATTTATGTCTAATTCATGTTTACAAAATTGTTTATTATATTTCTTTGTTCAAACTTTTTTTACTTTGAAAAAAATCATTTTTTTTATAAGTACAACAAATAGAATATACCATGTTTCTGGACTACATTGCTGATAGCTGTATGTTTTACAAAAGTGTGCTTATATTATAATCTAACAGCATTATCCCAAAGATATAAGATTTAAAATATTTATTTGTTTAAAGGGTTGATTTTAGTTTGTTTTGTGTTGAAAGATCCAATTTTTAACATTTTTTGTGGTTAAACTTCAAATTACTGTATTGTTAGCTCTCCCCATCCCTCTGTTGGAAACCTCTTCATTAATGAACAGTAAATTATAAATTAAATTTAAATGGTAACAAAGACATGGGATTACAGTTGTCCATCATTAAATTGGTAATTAAGGGTTCTAAGATCATAAATATTATAATGTGGGTAATGAAATTTCTAAACTTTTTCATAAAAAGACACAATCATTTGTAGACTGTCCTTTATTTGTGAATTGATATTTAAGCTTTTAGAAGGTAAATTAGTTTGTGTACACCATGGGAATATTATCTGTCTTCCCTCTTTCATGATTTTGAAGAACAGTAGAAACATATATATTTAAATGAGCTATTATAGTTCTTCTCTCTAGCATTTCTGAAGATAAATTTAATATTCTATTTTATTTTCAATTTGTGTTGAAGAAAATAGAATTGTGCTGTGTGTTGTAGTTTAGTGATACTAGATTTCAAAATTAGTTATGTTTATCTATATGGTAAATATTAATAAATTGAAGTTAAGTGTTTAAATACTGATAAATGTGGCTACAAAATGCTGATCCCTTGGCTTATTATTCATTGAATGTCCCTTGGCTATATTCTTGCATTTGTTTCAGTACTTTTTTTAATGCTATTTTTTTTTAAAAACATAAAAAATATATCAACCAGTTTGCTATCTTAATTGTTATTAATTATTTTGTTCTTTCTCCATGCAAACATGTTGCTATTGCAATATTTTATCAGCCTTGTATGTGCACAATACTGTATAATTAATTTATTTCTATTCATTGGATAACATTTTCTCCATTGTCTATGCTATATTCCAGGAATTTTCAACTATAGACATAAAGGAGAACAAAACTCCTGTGTTGACTCGGACTTATTATTCATGTATAAAATAAATGCAAGGAATTAATATTCAGTTTCTAAAAGTTCCAAGCAATTGGAAACATCCTGACATTTCTAACACATGGACATTTATTAAAACTATTACATAAGTTTAAATGCTTCTGAATGGATTCCCTACATTTTATATATCTTATATTGATTGCCATCTTGTAAAAAAATTGTGACTTTTAAAAACTATTAACACCTTGTTGTTTATCTATTTATACTATTTTTCAGTAACAGTAACACCACCATGCACACTGAACTGTAAAATCTGGGCTATTGTTTTGTCGGTTATCTATTATCTTCTCATCCTTGTTATAATATCCACTGGCATTGCCATACTTGTTCTTGGTAAGTACTTTTTAAAATAATTATTTAAGGCTATTATTTAGCTGAGAACGTTGGCTCATTTTAACTCACAATAAATTAAATTATGCCGTCATATTACATTCTTTAATTTTGAAATTAAAATTTTTTTTTATGAAATACGGTGTATCTATATCATAATTACACTTAACGGACCATTTAAATGTCTGTTAAACCATGGTTTCAACCAGTAGCTTCTTTAACATGCTGTGATGGAGATTAATGATAATTATTCAATTTTAACCATCCTATCCAATCATAAAAACATAAAAATCTTCTCTATCTGTCTAACAGACAAGTTTAAAAAAAAATTACTGCACTTCTTTTCCTCCTTAGTCTCTCTCTTTTTAATTATCATGGTTCCTAATTTATTGAGTGTTTCTTTGTTGGTTTTTTTTTTTAAAGGGAAAATAATATATCCCTTTATACATCAGTTCTCATCCTTATATAAAAAAAACACTAAAAAAATATCCTAAATGATTTAACCCATTCAAGAAATGCACTTTATAAGAATCTTTGTCAGCGCTTACTTTTGGGAATTTTATAAATATTCAATAATTTTTATGTTCACATACAGGCCTAAGCATATAAATACTGTTTCCATTTCCCTCAAAAAAACTGGCTATCATTGTTTTTAAGAGTCCTATTTAGAAATAGGAATGGTATATTACGCTGCTATTGATCACAGTTTTTTACACATTATTTAATACAATTTCGGGAACTGTCTTTTCTCAAAATTTAATGAAGTTTTACAACTATGCATACAGCCATACAAACATATAGTATACATAGAGTATTATTTTTTTCCCTTTTAGAATAAGCTAATAAATATAAATAATGATAATGAATTAAAATATGGCAGTGTCACTGTATTAAATTCCTATCTACTAAATTTACTTTATAAAACATGCATTCACGTAATGATCTTTAGAATAGTCAGATTTAATTGATTCAAATTCAGTAAATGAAAAAAAATGAGAAAAAGTGTTTTTAAGAATCCTATTTAGAAATGTGAATTGTATCTTTACTGGCTTTGGTGAATTTAATTTTTGCACTTTAGCACAAAAAATGTTACAGGCATGCATGCATACATACTTATATTATACCCATTTCCAGCTCAATTGCCAAAATTTATTTAGTGAATTTTTTTTTTAGTTTTATAAAAGGCAAATGAATGCATTTTGCTTACACCACTATATCAGGCCACACACCTATCATAAAGAAAGAAACAAAAGCATGAATTAATTTTTCCATATTAATTAATTCACACCCATTAAATATCCCAATACTATTTTTTTAAATTCAAGTAAAGCAAAGTGGAAATTAGTTTTTATTTTTTCAAAGCCATTACAGCCGTCAAAAAGACAACCGGATTTTACGTAGGAATTGGATTGCTTGTGTTTGCTGAAGTGGTTGACATTATTTTGATCATAGTGTTTGCCCAGGCTGATCCTTGCACTTGCGGTAAGACTGAGTTTAAATATTTGTTAATTTATAGAATTATACAAATCAACATCATTTTATTATAAAGAACATTTACTTGTTTGTTATTTTTTATAGTTGCTGGGATAAATAAAAAAACAAAAAAACGACACTTTTAAAGCTGAACAAAGTAATAAAATGAAATCAGACATTTGTTAAAATATGGAGGTTGAAAAATAATACTGGTACTTTTTTAGACACATCTTTTTCATCATTTAATATAAACAGGAAATTTTTAAAGTATTGAGTTCAAATTATATTATATTCTATGTCAAACTTAATCACAAGTATGATTATAAAATATATAATTTTTGCAGGCTTGATGAAAAAAAACATTTCTGCTCAGACTTTTGTTATGCATAGGTTAATACTCTTTTTTTTTATAGCTTTCACACAAGATGTGATTATATGTCAAATATATTATATATATATGCCAGTTTATTTTTATGCTTTGGTAGCCTTTGGATATTTTGCCACTTTTTACGTTAGTGTTTCCTTAAAACAGATCCTGAACCAGGCATTGCACTTCCTTTATGGCAAATAATGTTGATCATCTTTTGTATCTTCAATGGTTTACTTATCATTGCGGCTGTAGTGGAGATTATTTGGACCTTTGTCTGTAAGTACAGTCATATTCGGTGCATTTGAATAGAAATCTCTAGACCCAAAATGGATCACATATTTTAATATGAAAATTGTTTTAATTTGTAAAACAATTATACAAGTTGATAGAGTTTTCAAGTTTAATATATATATCACAATTTTGTATTATTTATCAAATATTTCATTTACCTTTCTTTAATTAAGAATTAAGAACACAGGATATACCATATAACATTAACAAAATTCCCTGTTTTTAAGCTATTTATTCATTTGCAAATAGATATGACCCCCAGGATACCGCGATAATAATGAAGAGCATTTTTTTAACTTTATAATGCTATTGTGAAGTCATAAATCTAACAATCAATTTTTTTACATAAATAACTGAAAAATAAGTACGCAAATATTCCAGGCCATTCAAATGTATATTTAGGAAATAGTTTAATTAGACTTTCCTTATTTTAAAAAGAAGAAACTATATGTCAATGTGTATTGTTTTAACATCATTTTGTTTTGAGAAATTTTAACTGCAATATAATGTATTCTTATCCTGGCATTATATCCCCCCCCCCCCCAAATATCCTCCAATGTACAACAACAAATTTAAGTACGATTTTAAATATCAGTAATATATATAAAATATATTTGTTATACTGGTATTTTCATTAAAATATTAAACTAAGCTTCCCTACTAAATTATCAGAAAATCATAAAGCACAGAATTCTTAAGAATAGAAAATTATCTTAACTAATTTTTACGCCTGTAACAGTTTTGAGTTTTTTTGTTTTTTTTCATCTAGAAATTTTATAAATGTCATAAAAATATACATCCACCTTTCCATGAACTTTTTTTTGCAAAATGGAAACAAAGATATACTTTCATATTTTGAATTTTTATTTACCCGTATTTGTTTATGTCCTTGAAATATAAAGGAAAAAACAAAAATATGGCTTTAATTTAAAGATTAAATTTGATGTGTTAACTGATTGGATTTTCTTCTACATCAAAATGTTCCCACTCTCTTTCTTTCACACTTAATAAGTATTTTCAATAAATATTTACACAAAATTATTTAATATAAACATATTGTGTATCCTGATACTTATGTGCCCATCCTTTATCCTTACCATTGAACTGTAACTTTGGAAAATTAGTAAAACCTAGATTTCCTCTATTATCAAATAGCCAACTGTTTTTGAGGTAGGGGTATATATATGTAAATGTACCCATTGATTTTCAACGCCCTTGAACTCTAGTTCATTAAATTGGTATAACATATACTTTTTTTTTTAAATTGAAACTTCTTTGTCAGGGCTGCTTATGGGATTTAGTCATCAATATAAAAATGTCTTTACTCCACATGAAATATATTTTTAGAAGAAGTTTAAATTAGTTATTTGATTTGCTTTAAAACTACCTATATGGAAATTCTCAGTGTGCAAAATATTTAAACTCTGAGATATAATTGTACTTATAAAATACCATGAGCCATATTGTGGTGTAATTTGTGCTGTCTGTGGTAAAATCTAAAATGCGCATCCTCAACCCATTACAAAAAGTATTTAGTTAAGTTTTAAATAAACTTTAATAAAAGCAACCCAAGGATACATCCTTATGTTGCTTACGCATATTTTTCCTGGCCCTTAAACTAATGAAACATTAAAACTCCAGTTTTACTACACAGTTTATTACATTTAAAAAAAAAAATTCATTGCTATTTGTTGTATACTTTTAAAAAAATGTTTATTTATTTTGAAATTAGAGAAAATATTTTTTATTAAAATGTCTGTCCCAATTTTTTTAATTTATAAGCATTTGAATGTAAAAATAGAACATTATAAAATTCATGGTACATAATTTTATTTTAAACTAGCCTATATATCCGGCGTGGCCCAGGATCCCATTGGTGTGATCCCGATTCCGGTGGATCCACTGAAGGTTAGAATCCCGGTGGGATCCCATTTTCTGTTGGGATCCTGATCCCTTTGGGATAAAGATTATGATGGGATCCCGACTCATTTGGGATCCCGTATCAAAAAATTATTTAATGATACTGAGAGAACAGTAAACTCTGGGGCGGTATATAAATGAATAGAACTAATTAACATTATATTCCCTTAGATCCCACTATATATCTCCTCGTAACAATTTAGAACTTTCTGGAATATTCTAGATTAAATTTAATAACCTGCTCGAAACATTTGTAAAAGCTACTTTTCTAATTATTTTTTGAATACGATGAAAATCTTCAACAAATGCCTTAATTATAATCCTTTTTCTTTTAAATTAAACAAGGGGCCCATTTCTTAACTGTATCCATTTACTTATGCATGAGATAGGGGCCCTACAAATAACAGACGCATAAATAATAGAGTTAAAATTTAAAATTGGTCCCATTGAAATCTACTTTAAAATGCCATAGATATAGCTTTTTAAAATTATCAAACTTTCTGGAAAATTCTAGAATGGATATTAGTAGTTTTAAATCCACCAATATTTCAATATGGACAATGAAGGATATTGCTACAACGGTTGGCCTATATCCATCAATTCACATAGAAACTATAGTGTTGTCTAAAGCCTATTGATATTTATGTAGATGAAAAATGAAATGGGGCCCCCTGGCGCCAGAGAAATGGATATGATGAGTTCACTACCCTTCGGTATTTGAAGATGGGTAATAAAGTAAATGTGTATTAAGTTTGGTCAAGCTCCATCTATTCACGTAGGAGTATTTGTTGTTAATTTTATTTATATAGCTCATATAAGGAAAAAAACGAACTTGGGGCCCCCAACCCCAAACGGAATGTTATAAAAAGTTCATAACCCCCTAAGAGTTCTTTCTGGATAATGCTGGATATATGTGCCAAGTTTTGTCAAGATCCATCAACCATGTAAAAGCCTTTGTGGAACAAACAGACAAACATTCACTTTTATATATATATACTAGCCAATATACCCGGCTTTGCACGGGATTGCATTAGGACCCCGATCATGTTAGGACCCTAATCCTAATGGGGCCAAAATCCCATTTTGACCCTGATCCAGACACAATCCCTTTTCCCGGTGTGATCCCATTCCCGGTGGGAACCCAGTGGGATCGCGATCTCATCGGTGTATTAATCCCAGTAGGATCCCAATCTCAGTGGATTCCATTAGGATTCCGTTCTCTATGGGATCCTGTTCCATCTAGGGGCTCTCTTTTCTGATTTGATTCCTTTCCCTGATAGGATCCCGATCCAGGTTTGATCACGTTACCCAATGGGATCGCATAACTGATGGGTTCCAATTTACTGTTTGATATTGTTCCCCATTAGGATCCTTTTCCTCTATGGAATCGTGCTCAGTCCGATTTTGTTCAAATAAGCTTTTAGATCCCATGATATATCCCCGTAGAAAAATATAGAACCTTCTGGAACATTCTAGATTAAAATTAATGAAACAGGTACAAAACTACTTGTCTACGTAATTTTTTCTCGAATACGAAATATTATACAACTTATTGAACTACTATAACTATAGTACATTTACAATTAAATGGGGGCCTTTGGGGGCCTATTTATTAAAGTACTTTTTAAGTTATATCTGAGATGGGGTTTGGGCCCTATAAAAATTAGTCTGATAAATTATAGAGTTAAAATTTAAAATTTGTCCCATTAAAATCGGTTTAAAAATACCATAGTTATAGCTTTTTAAAATTATCGAACTTTCTGGAAAATTCTAGATTGGATATTCTTAGTTTTAAATCCACCGATATTTCAGTGCGGACTATGAAGCGTAATGAACAAAGCTAGAACTATCCATAAATTCACATATAACCTATACCGTTGTCTAACCCTATTCATAATAGCTTACATAAGGAAAAATGAAATGTTGCCCCCGGCCCCAGAGAAATGGATATTATGATTTCAGGACACTTCGATATTTGAATATGCATGCTCAAGTGTATGTGTACTAAGTTTGGTCAAGTTCCATCCATTCATGTAGGAGTATTTTATAGTCATTTTATTTATATAGCTCATATAAGGAAAAAAAAAACGAATTCGGGGCCCCCGGCCCCAAACGGAATGTTATAAAAAGTTCATAACCCCTTAAGAGTTCCTTCTGGATCATGATGGATATATGGGCCAAGTTTGGTCAAAATCTATCAATCCATGTAAAAACGTATGTGGAACAAATCCAGCCAGCCACCAAAAAACATTCAATTTTATATATATATATGAACGCTGGAGATAATTTTTGTGTCACCCACATGGCCGCCATCTTGCTAAGCTGTCAGCATGCAACAGCTGCCATATCCTGGACAACGGCTTACAATAGCTGGGTAAACCAGGTGTGGGTAGATGATGGGCCTCAAGCACTCGGTGATTTAGGTCTGCCTACCTAATGCATGCAAAGACTGGACGTCGGCGGATCCTGCGGAAGAAACCATTTAGGTTCAACGGAGGTGAAGGCGATTACAGCAACGCACAGTGGAGTGCGTAGAGCAAGATGAGGCACGTAGAACATCTTGGTCATCCACTGCATCCGTACCCATTTCTGGTCGTCTTGACATAGTCTTGCCACTGGACACGGTGGGTCCGGACGAGAGAGTGAGGTTGACGCTGCGCAACTCTTCCTCACTTTAAAAAAAGTCACCCGCGCAAGTCATCAGTCATCCAACTATACCCATCATCCCAAGTCTCGTGGCGACAGGCAGGCTCTTCTAAATGCATGACGAAGGGGCTAGAATAGGTGCCCAAAAGAATGCCTGCTCCTTCACACCCTGGCCGACTGAACACGGCCAGCGGGGACACAATCTTTGCGCTCGTAAATCAAGGATAAACACTATTTCACTTAAAATTGCCACATGGAACATACGCACACTGCTTGACAGGGACACTTCTAACATACCTCAACGTCGTATGAATACTAACACTTGGCTGCATGCCCCAACACATACAGCTGCTGATGAATTTTGGAATTCCAATTTCGATTTAAACAATTAATTAGGTTTGGTTAAAATGGGAACACATTTAAATTTTTAGAACGCTGGAGATAATTTTTGTGTCACCCACATGGCCGCCATCTTGCTAAGCTGTCAGCATGCAACAGCTGCCATATCCTGGACAACGGCTTACAATAGCTGGGTAAACCAGGTGTGGGTAGATGATGGGCCTCAAGCACTCGGTGATTTAGGTCTGCCTACCTAATGCATGCAAAGACTGGACGTCGGCGGATCCTGCGGAAGAAACCATTTAGGTTCAACGGAGGTGAAGGCGATTACAGCAACGCACAGTGGAGTGCGTAGAGCAAGATGAGGCACGTAGAACATCTTGGTCATCCACTGCATCCGTACCCATTTCTGGTCGTCTTGACATAGTCTTGCCACTGGACACGGTGGGTCCGGACGAGAGAGTGAGGTTGACGCTGCGCAACTCTTCCTCACTTTAAAAAAAGTCACCCGCGCAAGTCATCAGTCATCCAACTATACCCATCATCCCAAGTCTCGTGGCGACAGGCAGGCTCTTCTAAATGCATGACGAAGGGGCTAGAATAGGTGCCCAAAAGAATGCCTGCTCCTTCACACCCTGGCCGACTGAACACGGCCAGCGGGGACACAATCTTTGCGCTCGTAAATCAAGGATAAACACTATTTCACTTAAAATTGCCACATGGAACATACGCACACTGCTTGACAGGGACACTTCTAACATACCTCAACGTCGCACGGCGCTCATTGCCCATGAACTTGCGAGATACAATATAGACATCGCCGCCCTTAGTGAAACCAGACTCTCTGGCAAGGGTGAAATCACAGAAAGGCTTGCTGGCTATTCTTTCTTCTGGAGCGGGCGCGACCCTGACGCAAGGCGAGAAGCTGGTGTTGGCTTTGCTATCAAAACCTCTCTTGTGAGCAAGCTCCCCAGCTCTCCAAAAGGTATAAATGACCGTCTCATGACGTTGAAAATCCCCCTCTGCCATGGAAGGAAGTCTGCTACCTTAGTCAGTGCCTATGCACCCACCATGACAAACACAGAAGAGACCAAAAACAAATTCTATGAAGACCTGAAGACTTTTATCTCTTCCACACCGTCTGCTGACAAACTCATCATACTTGGTGATTTCAATGCACGTGTCGGCAGTGACTACACCTCCTGGGGGGGGGGGTGATTGGGAAGCATGGTGTTGGTCAGTGCAACAGCAACGGCCTACTGCTACTGCAAACCTGTGCTGAACATGACCTTCTAATAACGAACACCACCTTCAGCCTGCCAACGCGCAACCGGACCTCCTGGATGAACCCCCGTTCTAAACACTGGCACCTAATTGATTATGTCATAGTCAGAAATAGGGACCGCCAGGACGTGAGGGTGACTAAGCCCATGTGTGGCGCAGAATGCTGGACGGATCACCGCCTCATCGTCTCAAAGATGAACATTCATATCCAACCTAAGAGACGACCTCAGGCCACGAAAGTTCCGAAACGCCTCAACATAAATAGGCTGAATAGCCCTGATGTGAGACAAACTTTTGTTGACAGCCTAGATCAACGCCTTGATACAATCACACTGGAAAACCAGGACGCGGAAAAAGCGTGGACCACGATTCGTGAGATGGTCTACAATACAGCCGCTGAGCGCCTCGGACCCTCTACGAGGAAACACAGGGACTGGTTTGACGAAAACAACACAGCTATCCAAATTCTTCTTGAGCAAAAACGCCGAGCGTACAAGGCCCTCCATGATGACCCAACGTCAACAGCAAAGACAGCTGCACTTAGGGGCATCCGCAGCAAGGTCCAAATACAACTGCGCCAGATGCAAGATTCCTGGTTGAATTCAAAAGCTGATGAAATACAGGGCTTTGCAGACAAGAAAGACATGAAAAACTTCTACCGTGGCCTGAGAGAAATCTATGGTGTCTCCACCTCAGGCACTTCCCCTCTCCTTTGTGCTGATGGCTCTACGCTCATTACAGACAAAGAGAAAATCTTGGAAAGATGGGCGGAACACTTTGAAAGTGTGCTCAATACACCTTCCATCATTAATGATGAGGCCATTGAAAGTCTCCCCCAGGTCCCAACGAACAATTCACTGGACGCCGTCCCAACTTTTGATGAGATACAGACAGCGATCCGCCAAATGTCCAATGGCAAAGTACCTGGCCCCGACATGATTCCTGCCGAAATCTACAAGGAGGGTGGACCAGCGCTGACGGATAAGCTATTGGGCTTATTCCAAATCATCTGGCAGACGGAAACTGTACCACAAGACCTCAAGGATGCCTCAATCATCCACCTGTACAAACACAAAGGTAACCGCCAGACATGCGACAATCACCGCGGAATTTCACTACTGTCCATTGCAGGCAAGATCTTGGCCCGAGCCCTTCTGAACCGCCTGAATGCACATCTGGAGCTAGGTCTCCTACCCGAAAGTCAATGCGGTTTCCGCAAAAAACGCGGAACCATCGATATGGTGTTTGCTGCTAGACAGCTTCAAGAGAAATGCCAGGAACAAAATACAGACCTATATACTACATTTATCGACTTGAATAAGGCCTTTGACAGGGTCAATAGAGCTGGCTTGTGGAAAATCATGAAGAAATACGGATGCCCAGACAAGTTCACAAACATCATCCGTCAGCTGCATGATGGTATGATGGCCCGAGTACAGGACAACGGTCAATCATCTCCAGCATTCCCCGTCACAAACGGTGTAAAACAGGGTTGTGTTCTTGCTCCCACACTCTTCAGTATTATGTATTCCGCAATGCTGTCTGATGCGTTCAAGGACTCCACCACGGGCTTGCCAATCCGGTTTCGTACTGATGGATCAGTATTTAACCTTAGGAGGCTTCAAGCTAAAACCAAGGTCAAACATACCACGATCAACGAGCTTCTGTTTGCAGACGATTGTGCCCTTAATGCTCCATCAGAAGCCGTCATGCAACACAGTGTTGATATCTTCTCAGAGGCCTGCAATAACTTTGGCCTCACAATCAACACAAAGAAGACTGAGGTGATGTATCAGCCAGCTCCCAGTAAGCCCTACGTTGAACCCAACATCATCATCAGTGGACAGCGTCTCAACCCGGTGGATAAATTTACTTACTTGGGCAGCACTCTCTCTAGATCTGTCGTCATGGATGATGAAATGAATGGCAGACTCGCAAAAGGAAGTGCCCTATTTGGCAGGCTCCGCAGCACTGTTTGGGACAGGAGAGGTATCAGTCGTGAAACAAAGCTCAAGGTCTATAGCGCAGCAGTCCTCCCGACACTGCTTTATGGATGTGAAACGTGGACTGTCTACCAGCGTCACGCCAAGAAACTGAATCATTTTCACACTACCTGCCTCAGGAAACTCCTCGACATCAGGTGGCAAGACAAAGTCCCCGACACCGAGGTCCTCGCTAGAGCGAACCTACCTAGTATCTTCACCACTCTGATGCAGTCTCAGCTCCGTTGGATGGGACACGTAGCCCGTATGGCAGACCACCGGCTCCCGAAACAAATATTCTTTGGAGAACTCACGATAGGCAAGCGCTCCCAAGGAGGCCAAAGAAAGCGTTTCAAAGACTCACTGAAAGTGGCACTAAAGGCCTTCAGCATAAACACTACTCAATGGGTGCAGACAGCCCAGGACAGAGCCAGATGGAGAGCTGCTGTCAAGAAGGGGGCTAAATCCCATGAAGCTAAGAGAATAACCACAGCTGAGACAAGCAGGCTTGTCCGAAAGAGCAACATTAGGTCATCGTCTGAAGCAACTATTCCATGCCCACGATGTCATAGATTATTCCGAGCAAGGATCGGTCTAACAAGCCACCTAAGAGCTCACCGTAATCCCAACCCCCCCGCCCGCCCCTAACCGGATGATTCGATGGTCCTTGTCGACTTCGACGGACGAACAACACATATATATATATGATAAAAGCTGTCAATATTTCTAATGTAGCTGATAACTCATTTAAAGCAATTTATATATATATAATTTTAAAAATGAACATTTTAGATTTTATTTATAAAGTTTGCTTTGTATTTGACAGTAGTTGGCATCTGTATGTCGTCATGATATAAGGGTGCAGCTTCTATTTTTATAAACCCCTGAAAGAGTAACTAATGAGACTGCTTCTGGACTTGCTTTGTTATAAGAACTAAATTATTTGTGTAGCTTTAGACTTTGTTATAAAATTGAAGTTCCTGATTACTGTATACAGTATACTAGTTTATAAGCATGTTCTCTCATAAGCGGGCTGCCTTAGTTTTGGCCAAGAAGAGCCTGACAAATTTTTAATAAGCCTATAAAATAATATGTCAATAGGAGCAATAAGGTACTTAATATATAACATTTAAAAAAAATTCCTACCATTAAACAATTTTTTTTTGCACAAGTAAAAAGTCTTTAAAACTGATAAACATACAATGTTAAAACACAAAAATTATTATAATTGTTCATCTATCGCATGTGATAAAGGCTTGAGTTGTATTTAGTTTAAAGTGAGGGAGAGTTGCTCACTTTGTAAGCCTCACTCTCTCTCATCTTTTCCAATTTGATCCAATGGCAAGACGAAGTCAATACAACTGGGAGATAGGCCAGGATGCAGTGCATGACCAGCAGTGTTGTCTTATTATGCTCTTTATACATTCCACATGACAGGAGTTGTCACAATTTTTATTGTGTCAATGTCATACCACCTACAGAACTCCGTCTCTGGGTTGGACTTTGGAGTTTTCCATTTCTTAGACTAAGATTATTGGCTATCCAGGTTGAGTCTCATCTACCTCGCCTGCGGGTCATGATTTAGCTTATCTAGGCTTTTGCTGGGGGATTGAACTCCAGTGCACAAGCTTGGGATTGACTCAGTTTAGAGTGCTCAGACACCCAGTACACACTATACTACATATACTCCTTTTGTATGCCTACTTGTATATTCATTAACCATACTGAATATTTCCAAAAATAGAACCTTGGAAATTAAAAGTAACAATTTCATTATTCAAAATAGATACTGTGATACTCTCTAAGCACAGCCAATAACAGCAATCACAAAAGGTGTAATCCAATTTTGCACACAGCCAGTCTCCCACACAACTTAATGTTGAATTCAATAATTACTTTATTTCTTCATTGTTTGCTATTATAGAATCTATATACACAAGGGAGAAACTTTTAAAAAATCTATTAGCCACTCATAAGCTGACCATTCAACTTTTTCCCCTGAAAATTTCCAAATAATGTTGGTTTATGCATTATTTAAAAAAAAAAATATTCATATACAAAGTCTGAGTTAATAGTGATGTTTGTATAGTGATTTGTTTAAATTTTAATTTAAGCATATACTTTGGCATTTTAAAAAATATTTTAGGTGCTAAGAGCAACAGACAGCGCACTGGTAAGTTTCAATCATCTTTTTCTTCATTACCACAATTAATACACACAAAAACTAATAGGTAACTGCCGATAATAGCAGTAGTATTTTTTTTTTTAAATCTTGAATTAATTTCCAAAAGTTATCACATCATTACATTTTAATAAAAAATCTTTTATTTTCTTAGATTATATTTTAAGTTTAAAAGGCAGGAATCATCTGCCTATTTTCAAATATGTAAAAGCTTTAAATTAATTAGCAATTTTTTTTTTCTTTAGTACATGGCATAAAATTGATCATTATAAACTTTATAAAACCAACTCTTTACATCTTGTTTTCAAGTTAATTGATATAAGTGATATAAAATTCTAGAAAGCTTTTAATTACTTTTTACCTTTACAAATTATTCGAATTTTTCTGCTTTTGTTTAAGTTTCATGTGCTTTATTTTTAGGTCCTAACAGAGAAATAACTCCACCTGCTGATACCAGTGCACCAAATAAAAGGACACCGAAGGATAATCCAGTGATTAGTAAGCAAAAGTAAGTTTTTAAACATTTTTTAATTCACAGTATTTTCATCATTCATGATTTTTCTTATGCAATTAGTTTTTCCTGTATTAAATTTCAGTTTATTCTTGATTATCTCAGAAAAAATACATTACTTGTCTGAATGGCAAAGTTGAATTTAAATTAAATAAGAGAAAGCTAAGAGAAAAATGAAATTCTCTTTTGGGTAAGGGAATATCCATATATGTACCCCATACATAAAAAAAAAATAAAAAATCAAATACTCAGACCCACCTGTTGCACTGTACTTTTTAGACACCTCCTATGTGTTCATATAATAAGCTTTTAACCCGCTACGAAAAAAAATATTTTTTTTTACACAATTATGATGTGGCAGTTCAAAGAAAATGTGGCAGTTAAAAGCAGGTTTTCAATTATTTTTTATTTTTTTTTTTTGTGAGCCAAATGGTTCCCAAAATATACACCTTTTCACTCTGGGGTTTCTTGTTGCCCTAGGGTAGGGGAATGCATAAGGGGCAACCCTTCATAAATGTAATTGCCTTTCTCAAAGAAGGGTATTTTGGTTAAAATTTGATACAATGGGCCTGGTGAAAACCTGAATTTGGCAATGTAGTGGAAAATCAAAACAATCCTAGAAATTATTGGTGTGGCCGAACAGAATTAAATAAGTAGTGTCACTCACGTGGAACATATAAATGATCGCACGCTATTTCCGCTGGCCCCCCCCCCGCCTTTTCTCAAATATTTGAAATATCAGATACATTGCACCACAGTTTAATCACACTTTAATGCATTTCGTGGATCAATCTCTTTCTAACACACGCTTTCCCTGACGTTGTTTATGGTCGCTTCAAGGCTAATGATGAACAAATATTATTTTTGCTATCTTGCTGTTAGTTTGATATCTAGCGTGTTTACTTGTTAAAATACAAAGCAACATCAGAGCAATTACAAAACATTGCTTGATATTTTTACAGCATTGGGGATATAAATAAGCAAATAACAGACTGTCAGAATTTTAGGATAATTATTTATCGTCTGTGTTCAAAAGTGTACGTAGGCCTACTTGCTGCCTAGACCCCCCTCCCCCTTTTTTTAAAAAAACTAATAATTAGCATGCCTATGCAAAATATCATATGCTAAATCGACAACCCCCAGTGCATACGACAAACATATGTATATTCTGGTTGGGGGCGTGCGATTAGGCTTTTAAAGGCCCGGCTAGTACAGTGGCAACCTTCTCCATATGTTGGTCAGTGCCATATAGCATTGCCTTAGCGCAGAACTCTCCCGCCTACCTGGCCTCCACAGCAACATCCAGTGCTGGCCACAAAGTCAACAGATGCTGCACTGTCTGCATGGCAGTGTGCAATGCTGGCAGGTCCGGTCCCTGTTGTTGTTTAGCCTTGTTAAGTAAGAGTTAGGGGTAATAAGGGGGGAGACTGAAATCAGGTTAGTACAAAATAAAATGAGTAAAACAGAGTAGGGTTAAACCTGAAAAAATAAACGCAACAAAACAGCGAACGTGTCGGCAGAAAGCCTTCGTCAGCGAAAAAAACAACAGAAAAAAACGGTATAAAAATAAAAATAAGAAATAACACTTAGCTGGTGAGTAGTATCTGCCACACGTTCGCTGTTTTGTTGCGCTTATTTTTTCTGGTTTAACCCTACTCTGTTTTACTCATTTTATTATTAAGAGTAAGTTGGGCAGTATGAATTTACTATATAGATGACCCATAACCATTTTGTTGATTAATAGAGTATATGAATAAATTGCACAGATTAGAATATTTTTTAAACTCTACTTATAGTTGAGAGTTTAATTTTATTTAATGACAACAGAAATTCTTGTGAGACATATTTCCTTTAGGGATGATAGTTTCAATCTTGACATATATCTTTGTTACAGGTCTAACCTTATTGTCTACCGGTACTAAGTTGTACCTCAGTATTCAAACGGATGATGTACAAATTAATCCCTCAAAACTTTTATTTTTAATAAAAATTACAACATGGAGCGTATAATTGTATAAAGTTATTTTAAATGCTGCATTTCTAAAACCCCTAAAAAGTGTCTGAATTCCGGTTTTGTTATTTTTAATATATTATTTGAAATTTTGCCAGGTATTTTTGAAATTTCTGTGCCAGAGCCAAATATTGATTGATTTCTTTACCAGTGTATTTTTCTTTGGGTCATACTTCATTAAAAGCTGATTTAGGTTTATGGGTATTTCCGCCAAGTCCAGTAGACTGTTGATTATATACTTCCTTGGTGCTGACCTTTTTTGTGTGTTCATAACAGCAACAGCAGGTGAACTTCCTTGTCTGCTTTTTTGTATAGCCTATGGTTAATCAGTTGCCAAAAGGGGGATACCAAAGAGTAATGTGAGTGGGTGGGTGTGCATGTGAATTTATGACTTGCTATGTCTGTTTAAAAGTATGACTTATTAGTTGTAGGATTATCTTGAGCTGAGATATGTGTAATATTTTTTTTAAAAATAACATTTTAAGGTTACCTATTTTTAAACAAACTATTAGCAGCCCACCCGTTTTTTAACGCTTCTGTATTCTTTCTTGGGGGAAAAAAATGTATGTCCAACTCAAATTATAATTCCGTTTGGATTGTCTGGCGAAGTAAAACATAGCTGTTAGTTCAACATCCATCATATAATCCACTAGCGTGTAGGTTACCTGTTGCATATAATTCGTTACCTCTTCCTTCCTTTAAAAAAAATAGTTATATATATACAGCCCATGTACGGCTTTGGCCTGCTTCATCACTTCCATCCACTCAGACAAAACTAATGTTTTTTTTTTTCCATGTTTGGATTCACAGCTGCTGAAGATATGTTTCAAATACATCCATCCATCTAAGCCTAGGTCTACCATTGAGGCATTTTCCTCTGTAGTTATGGTGGTGCACCCTCTTCACTCCTCTGTCATTTGGCATTCTCTCTAAGTGTCCCGCCCAGTGTAACCTGCCCCTTTTGTATTTCTGTTACTAGCGTGGGATCCTGATATAGACTGTACAATTCCAGGTTTACCTCACAATGGGCTAACATTATCTAGAGACCCCTTTATCACAAGTTGCGAAAGTATTTAACTTTTTATCACTTGCAACACCCATACGCACCCTACCCAAAATTATCGTACTAAACTGTCGAGCTAAACGTTCTACATGCATGCAATGCCTGGACACGGAGAGAGAGCTTGTCTGTCTTTGTCTCCCTCAATAAGTTATGACAATTTCACTGAACTACTAACTGCACAAAAAACTATGGATAAGCAACGCTCATTGTTTTTGCTTTTAAACCGTGAGCCGTCGATTCGTGATCACAAATTAAAACTTTTGCATATTTGCATTAATCTAAGATGTGCGTTAGAAATATAATTGTCCATAAATTAAATACATTTTAAAGCTGATATAACTTATTGCTGACCTGCTCCCTTGGTTAAAAAGCACTGCCCTAATTTGTTAACCTATCTTAACTTATTACAGACTCATTTTTTTATTATATATTATTATTTAAACTTTAAAAAAAAAAAGAAATAACACGACATATATACATAGGCCCGAAGGCTACAGTTACGATTTGGATAAGCGTGTAGAGTAAAGGGCTCTTATCACATTATGAAATTCTCACTGTGGTAAGCCTTCATATCGATTTGCACAAGGACAGTCGATATTGGTTCGATACCTTTACAGGCAACACTTTAGAATTAAAAGAATGAAATATATACACGGCACTGGAACGCCTGTCTATCTTTTATTTAGATATCTTTGACAAGGTATTGCCATGTTCATGCCATATTTCAGAGGCGTACCAAGGGCATATGGCGCCCATGACAAGAACTTAAACTCTGCCTCTATCAAGTTAAAGAAAGCTATGCTTTTTTCTGTATACCCTTGAGATTTACCATAATTATAGTATACAAGGGCAGCAGAGTAAGCTGATTAGTGTGCATCATTTCAGCAGGTAAACAAGCTTTAATATAAGCAGAAACATAAGATGCCTTTGTTGATCCAAATAAATGGACATTTTATCTGATACATTGCACATTGTTTTTAGTCTTTAAAATCTTTGTGTAAATTTATTTTTAAAAAAACACAATAATAATAATTAAAAATTGTCTCTAGCCAGACGTTATGTGAATTATTGTGTTGTCAGATTCTTCAAAGTGTTAGGTGGAACACTGTGTCGTCAGATTAAATGTGTGGTTGTGTAGGCCTTGGGGTGTCCGTGCGTTTTTAATGCTTTTGGATCGGGGCTTTTTGTTAGAAGTTCTAGACTGTTTTTTCACGATCATAGATAATAATAATGTATGTAGCCGATTTGTCTTTGGTTGGTTGTTTTGAAAACACGAATTATTTTGTCAATATTAAAATGTATCCCGGCTCGTTGATGGTGTGCCCCCTTCAAGTGGCGCCAACGTCATATGCCGTGTCTAGTTTCACTTCCTCTACGCTTATCATCCTTTCTGCTAACGATCCCAGTGTTAATTCAAAGTGATATTCACTGCATGCCACTTGGGCTTAGCAACAGTTTTTCTACTTCCTTTTATACTCCTTACCATTTCGCAAGGCAAGTGCCTTCCAAAACACGCCATGTTGTGTTGAGTTGTTGAACCAATCAATGTATGTGACCTATATCTCTACCAGCCTGTGTAGACCTTACTTATGGTTGTGTTATCATCGTTTACCTTTTGTTTTGTTTTGCGGCGAAGCACATTATCGGAAGGTTTTCGTAAGCGAACGCAATTGCTCGGTCAAGGTAATGCCTAAAAATTAAATCCAGTCCAACTGTTTTTGTTTGCTACCGTATCTATGCTGACAGTAGCTATGCATTCGTACAAACAAACACGGCAGGCAGCCCAAGCGGTATCTCGAGTTAGTTTCAACTGAATACGAAATCAATGATTTATACTATTTCCAGGAACGCCCGAAAAATCAATTAAACTTGCAACGTAGGCAACGCTCGTCGTCTTGACAAGACGAGCCGAGGGTGTGGTTTTACTAGGGCCTAAGCGATACCAGATGTTTCACCGATACTAACCTTCCTGCGATTCCCTGTAAAATCCGTTTATATAAAACATATTTTATTATAATTTATTTTACTATGATAAGTTAATCGTCTCACCAGACAATGTAACTCCGCTAGACAACCAGTTTATATTATAACCGATTAGTTTGTTTGCTTTTTAAATAAAGAATAACACGTTGAAAAGAAGAAAAGAAAAAAACAAAAACATGACGTTTGTCATTTTAAATAGCTAGCGTCTTAGAAAGCATATTTTCCATGCAATATCCTATTTCGAAACTTATTCAAACGAAGGATGATTCGCTTTATAGTCATGAACTGATTTTTTTTTCTGGCGTAATATTTTATTAATCAACTTCCTTGTTGATAACGAAGCAGCTGCTGTTGCTGTTAATTTGGAATTAATTCCTATAGCAGCAACTCAATCGATACAACTGTTTAGGACTTAGTATTAGTCTAGAATTTATTGTGTTTTTTGTGTGTGCATTTTTTTATTTTTTTTTTAACTTTGGGGTTGTCAGCTTCTGATCCCACCCCCACGCAGTGATTGCCTTTTATTAGAACTCCTAGCTCTCTTCCTACCAAATAAATAATATACTTTTTCTATGTGAGACAATGCCCCTTAATTCACCCATAACTATTTTACAAATATACTTGAATGAGTATGTTCATATGCTACAATCAACATTTATTATTTAATTCCTAAAATTTAATTTAGTTTAGCTTTTATGGAGTAAATGTAAAGAGTCAAAGCTGGAATATACAGTCCCCTCCCTTCCCCCTATGGACCATGGAGGTCAGTATATTAATTTTAATATATAGAGCATTTCTTTGACAGTCACAGGACAAGTATCACTCAAAGTCATGTTAGGATGGGTCTGTTTCTAGCTGAGTGGGCTCTGCTCCAAGCTGCTGTGCACCACATGACAAACTTGACCAGTCTCAAATAACTGAATTTTTGCTCTGTTCTGGCACCTAAATCTGGCATAAAATAATTTCAGCCTATTTAGTCAATGGATTTTCCAAGATTTTTCTTAAAAAGTAAATGTCAGAAATCAAGTTCAAAGATTATAGAGGGGAACCCATGTATCCAATCTGACTTTTGATTAAAAGTTTTTCATTGTGTAGTAAATTATCTGTTCATTGATGTTTCATCATTTCCATAAGACACAAAACATTTCATCAAATAGCCTACATTTGCTGCCTCAAAAGAAATAATGAACTTTCAAATTACTATGTAACTAATGGGATTAAAACACCACTCAGTTTCATATTTTACTTCTTGATTCTACCATAGTCTTATCTATTTGAATGTGATCTCCTTTAAAGCATTTTTGTTTCGAATGTTTAAACTGAACTTGAACCACTATAGATCTTTGGCTCAAACATGATTTAAGGTCTCTTATCAAAGTGTCAATTTAATTCACTTGAGTGACATTACTTGCATTCCTGGCTTAAAAGATTAGGCTTTATTACTATATCAGACTTTGTACTGGAATATGGATTTTCCATAAGAGTGTAACCTATATCAAGAACTTTTTCTGCAAATACTTGTAGGGTTCTTTTAATATTATTCAATTTTATGTACATAATTAATAAATAATTAAAGTTTAATGACTACTTTAGAAACAGGAATGAGAACATGTTGACTTCTCTCTGCTCTTTCATTTCACTTAGATTCAGGAAGCTAAAGTGCAGATGTGCTATCCATTTTTTCCTCCAGTATTTTATGATTTATTGATTAATGACTATTATTGCTAAAATCAAGTGTTAAATTCATATTGTGCACATTCACCCAACTTTACTATGCCCTCTCTAACTTTACCTGCAGAAAATACAATGTTTTCGTTTTGCAATTGTTCAAAATGGTAAAACCTCTTACTATACCTGATACCAGAGCATGTTTAAATTTTTCAGTATGTATTTTTTAAAGAATTTAAAGAAATTCCAAATAATTTAAATCAATCCCAAAAGTCCAATTCATGTTAAATTACAGGGCTTTACTTCCCTTGTCACCCAAAGTTATCGTTCTTTATGGAGAGTACAAAGCGTTAGAAAGTTGACTTGAATTAAGGCAAAAACACAGCTTTACAAGAATTTGAGACCTAGCGAGTGGAATAAATAATAATAGTTTGTTTACTTTCAGTGGGACACTATCTGTTACTATGTACAATTTTATTACAATAACTTTACAAGTTTAAAATTTAAGTATTTAAATGTACCAATATGTGGGCCGCAGTAATTTTTTGTCATTTTTTAAATTATTTTGGTGATTATTCTAATAATATGCTATTTTATTTTTTACTAAAAAAGTATTTGTTTAGACAAATGTCAATACACCGTATGGTATTCTGATGGCAATCATCATATTAATTGAAATTAATAATAAAAAAAAATCACATATATGTGTTTTATTTTATTAAAAATTGTTTTTAAGGTCTCCACATAATTTGATTGCTTAACCTTTGAAGACAAGAAAGTTAAAAACTAAATTTAAAATAAGGAAGGAATTATTGTGTTAGGACTAAAAATGGCTAAAATAAGGCTGATACAGGTGTGCCACTTTCCGGATTGTCCCAGATTTATGAATTTGTGAGGCTAAATATTTTTCAGCTCTGGATTCGTGAGTTTTTATTTTCTCTTACTCCCGATTCGCCAGTTGTTGGTTCAGTTTATTCAAAAGCGGATTCTGGGTTAAAAAAAAAAAAATCAACATGTAAGAACTCGCGAAATCCTATTCAGCGCCCTCTTGTTTTTGTTTGCAAGCCTCTCGCTTTTGTTTGTAATCATTGCACATGAAATTATTTCTACAATGTATTACTTTTATGAGTTTCGTTAAGTTTCAGTATTTGGAAAATGTGTAAATGAAGTTTAGGTTTCAAGAAATTTGTAGAAAGGGATTTCAGTGTTCACAGCTTTCAGTGGGTGGCACCCCTGGCTGATAAAAAAAAAAAAAAAACATAAATTTTCTTCTATAAGTGATAGAAGGGTAATCCTTGTGTCATTGAAAAGCTTAATGCCTGTCCTTTCCAAAAGTTCTTTTTGTGCAAGTAAGACCTAATTGAAACGTCTGGAACTGGTAATTGTAACAAATTAGATACTAATGAAACTAAAATACTAGAATTTACATAATTGTAGATTAAGTTTCTTTATGGCAAAATGAAATTTATGAAGTGATTACATTTATCATTAAATTATCTTGATGCACATCATTCATACAGCTTAATCTTTTACGCAATATTAATGTTAAATGTCATTTCCACTCACAAATATTATACCCATGACACAAGTTTTTATATAATACACACAGGATAAGCAGGGATTCATTATAATAACAATAAAGAGAAAACCAAAGTGACTGACACTGCTTTTGGTTTAAAAAAAGCTGACTAGGTCTTTTGCGACATCTGTTTGTACTGTTAAGATACTGTTTCTGTTTCTAGGCAAAAAAGATAAACAAAGGAAAAAAATCTCTGCTTTTTCAGATGAGTGTGGTGCCTTTTACCAAGAAGCATATTCATTTATATATTTTGTGTAAAATTATTTTATGAATTTAAATAATTATATATTTTTTTTATTTTCAAAATGTAAACCATGTTTCTTAATTAAAGAAATCAATTGTACCTGAGAGAAAGAGGAATGTTATATATTATCAAGTAAATATAGTTTCCTAATTAGTCAGTTTGGAATGCTATATTGAAAATGTGCTTAACTCCTTTTAGCTTAGCTGGCAAGCACCCTGATTTAAAGATACTATTTAACAACAGAGAAAGGCACACACAAAAGAAGCACACATTTATTTGAATTCCCCTAATCCCCCATAAGCTTTTTACAGATACACGCAGGAATAAAGTTTAATAATGTATTTCAAATTTGATGATTTATAACATCCAGTAAAAATAATATATTTTTAAATTAACAATATCACAAATGTGCCTTTTTTCCTTGGCTAAGTAGGGAAAAATACAGATGACTTTTTAAACAAGATTTATTTATCTTTTGAGGGAATGGATGAGTTAGCATTTTTAAATGTGTTCTTTATTGTTTCATGAGTTCTTTATTGTTTCATTTCAAATACTTATATTTCTATTCTTCAAGGTAATCAGTCTAATATCCATCATGTACTTTGGAGTACAAAATAGTGTAAGAAAAATCTAAGTTTTTAATGCATGAATTTGCATCATATCTATAGTCTGTTAATTCCCCATGATCATTTGGCTGCTAAATTAAACATCTTTCTGTGAATGTTGCTTTTATTTGGTGAAGGTCCCAATGAATTTTTAAATACTTTGCTTTGTCTTGATCAGTGTTGCCTCATCTCAGTGCACTGGTAGTAGCTTTCAGTAACTCAGGGATTGGCAAGTTAATTGGTAGTTTGTTATAGTGAAACTTGTTTATTGTTAATGTCTTGTTTGTGATCAGCACAGTAAATGATGGCTTCAAACTCATAATTGTAATAGAGTATAGCTTCTTCGTCTGTCAACTTTACTTGATGTTTTGCATTATTTATGAATACAATTTATTATGTAATGTAATAAGGATAATGTAAACAAAATAAAATGTTTAAAGGGGCATTATCTTAAAAGTGTGATTTTTATATCGCATAGTTATTAGGTTCTAATTAACTCTTTCACTACTTTGCCATTTTCCTCATTAGATTGGACTGTTTTCATGACCCAATGTTTAGGCCTAACTCTCTTAGGTTTAATCCTATGTATCTTTCATGTCTTACATTAAATGTAAAAGTATTAGATATCAAATTAAACAGAAAAATACCACTGCCAAGTTTTATGAAAATTGAAAAAAAAAAGAATTTTAAAACAAATGTCTTGCCTTTTCGGCACAAAAGCGCTTCAGTGGGAATTGTCCTCCATTACCTGCTTCCCTTTTTTTGTCTCAATAAAAATATAGGACTCACAAAAATAGAACTTAACAATAAAACATGCTTTCAAGTGAAAATTTTTGTTTGAAATGAAGGAACAGAAAGTCAGAAATTAAAAAAGTGAAAGTTTGTTAATCTTTTAAAATTGTGGATTAAAATTTTTTAAAGGAACAAACAATAGGGTACGTGAGCCGCAAGAACTGGCTCCTAGTCCAAAAATAATGTCTGGCAATCTGCAAGAACTGCATGGCTTAAGGGTTTCATAACCCTATCACACCCAGTGGCTTTTGAGGTGGCGTTCCTGGGACAGCGAGGATAAGGGAGGAGACATTAGCTTTGAAGTTATGATATAAATGTTTATATACTTTAAAATATTTTTTCATTAGCATTCTACTTTATTTAATAAGTCATGCAACTATTGTCTAAGCTCTACAGTTATCTTTGAAATTCAGTTATACAATATGAAGTCCATTATTTTCCAATTTGTTACTTTTGTAGGGGTATGATACATTGCAAAAAAAAACGTAGTGGGTGGCAAGTCTAAGTAAACAATTAATAGGAGTGAGAGCACAGAAAGGTTTGGAAACACTGCTCCACTTTGATGAAAACTTAAAAAAATAAATGACAGTTTTCAACACTTGTTTTTTTTTTAAGTGATGATAGTAAAATGTTTACTTTAAATTTATTAAATGTATATTAAATTACAAATTATGATTTCTTTAAGAATAAAAAAAGAATGAATTAGAAATTGAAAATTCTGAAAGATATGAAATATTCTAATTAAATTAAAACCATACGTCTCTTAAAAAAACAGTTAAATATAAAATAGCCTGCATTTAAAATATATTTTAATATAAAAATGATATACTCTTCATTTGCACAACATACCTCAAAAATTGTGTAACTTGAAATTTCATGATTTATTTTAACATGTTTCTCTAGGTTTAATCTTTAAAATTGTAATATTTTTTCTGTAATTTATATAAAAGTTAGTTTACTTAAAATATCTGCGGAGATGATGCATGTGTTGAAAAATGTGTTTTTGAAAATGTCACTTGTATTTAAATTATAGTTTGAAAGGGAGGGACAAAGAGTGAACTCAAATAGTAATAGGTTTTTAACATTTATCTGCATTCCCCAAGGTAACAAATCATTTAATCTGTAATTAATCAATTCCAACACTATACTTTATTAACTGTTAAGTTTTCAATGGAACTCAACTAAAAAATCATTGGTTAGAACTATGGAAGAACTTTGTGTTTGTTTGTTATTTCATTTTAGTGCTTAATAAAAAAAAATGTTTGAAATAATCCTTACCATCTAATAGTTTCAATAATGTCATTTAAGTTTCCTGAATCACTAACAAGCATAATAATCAAATTATTTTGTTTTCTGTTTAATTATATTACACAATACACAACATGAAAATGAATGCTAGTAATTACCATGGAAAAAAACAACAAATATACATTTAACATCTTTGTTATGAGATAGTTTCAATGTTGGGATCATTCATTTAACTATAAATAATCTATGACATGGTGCTGGTAGAATCAGGTGATACCGGTAGTAATTTTCTGGAATAAACATTTTAATATTAACTTCTTTTGGATTATGATTCTTTTCTATTTATTGTGTACATAAACATTCTAATTAATTATTAATTATTCCCATTATACAAAAGAAATAACCTACATTTTTTCTTCATCAGTGCGAACACTTTGTCAAATGAAAACAATGGTAAAGGAAAAATGGATGAATCCTTTGACTTGCAAGAAAAAGCAAAAATGAAATTGCCTGACGAACTGAAAAAGGATGAAGCAGTCAATATAGTTACAGAAGATTCCGAAAACAAGAAAGGAAAGAAAAAGAAATCCAAGAAGAAAAAGAAAGTCGCCAAAGAAAAGGAGAAAGAAAGCTCATTAACCAACCGATCTTTGCCCATCCCATTATCTGGCAATTAAAAAACTTCTACCTTTTCATTCTAAAGCCACAACAGGCAATAAATAGGATACTTATAACCATTATACTGATAATGATAAAAAGCAATAATTTCAAAATTTCGATTAATACATGATAATATAATTATATTGCAAAAATATATGTTTACTCAAATAGTTTATGGAAACAATTTTGTTTTTAAAATCTTACAGAAATTAAAATGAACATTGAAATATGAACTAGCTTAGTCATTTCACGGACCAAAAAAATATCATTTATAAGCATTAGTTCTTATATTTATATGTGAGAGAACTTTAGATCTATTTCATATACTATATGTAAGGTATTTGAATGTTTTGAATCAAAGATCACCATTATACAAGGTTTCTGATTCCTGATCTTTTTAAAGCTGAAAATGATTAAATTTCAAATGTGTGCTAAAAATTAAATTATTTCAGATATCATTATATTATAAGCTAAATAAATATTTTCTAGATAAAGAAGATTTGATCATAATAACAAAGGGCCAATACAAGTGCTACACTGCACACATTCCGCTTTTGTAAGTAAATCTATGAAAACAAAATATATAAAGAAAAAAGAAAATTACATTTCTTAAAAAAGCTTAATGAACATTTTACGAAAAGCAGCAGACTTTAGAGAATTTGCAATTTACAAAATATATGTATGCATGTAATGATTTATCCAAGCTAATATAACCCATGTTTGTGTGTTGTTTTTTAAAAAATTAACTTAAAATTTTAACCCACAAACTGTGGCATGCATTATTCTGTGGTGTGGAGCTTTTCAGAGCATTTTGATTGCGATTTGAAATTGGATTGAATTGCATAGAAATATTGATACAAGACCCCTAAAAGTATATATTTTTAGAAAGGTGAATGGATGGGGATAAAGATGGTCATATTGCGCACCCCGTAAAAAATTTTTTCTCAGTGTCCTTGACCTCGGAGTTCTCAAGGAAAATAAAACAAAATGTCTTGCTTTCAAGTGCTCATAACATCATTAATTTTTATAGATACACGTAAAACATAGATCTAAGTGTTGTAGGCAATTCATTTATCTTTAAGAAAATGTATAGTTTGCTAAGGATCTGATTGCAATTAAACCTCTGAAAGCAATTTTAGTAATTTTAGGTCATTTTTATAAGAAACTGGGACCACTGCTAAAACCAAGTACAAAATAAAAAATATCAGTCAAAATAGTTATTATTAACTAGTAAACATTTAAAAAGAAACTTTGGAACAGATTTGGGTTGTTTAACTATACAATTTCTTATTTTTAAACTATAATCTATAGTTTCTGGAACTAAAATTCAGTCAGTCCTTGCCCCAACCTCCAGGCCTGGCTCGAAGTCTAACAGTAGCCTCAGTAGGCCTACTTCAGTATCACTAAGACTAGAAGAAAATTCACGAGAAGAATAATCTCAACTGATATCATCATTGGGAATGTTAAAATCATCATCAGTATCACTTACAACCTCTCCTAAAATGTTTTCAAACATATTTCTATTAGTTCTTGCACAGAAGGCCCAACCATGGCTTCAACCATTTAAACTTTTAAAAAAAACAGCAATATAAAACTCTGATTAAAAAGTTGTTGTTTTTTTCACGAAACAGCTTGAACTGGAAGATGATATAATTATTAATAAAAGGAAGTGGCTATAATTCCAGTTAAATATTTAATTGAAAGTTGCTATCGGACCGTGTTTTTATCAGTTTTTTAGGCCGCCACAGGACAGAACGAGAAAGTCTGCCGATTTTTTCGTCCGACCACAGTTCGTGGGTTAAAAGATTTAAATGTACTTTTTACATCAATATAAATTATGAAACACTTTAAAGTCAAGCCTCTTTTCTAAACTTTTCTGCGTGGTACAATGTTTAAATTAAAGTAAAAACCTTTGTAATACCTTATCATTTTACTTTAATTAATCTCATCCTTTGCATCTGTTAAATGTAAGCTATGTTGAATATTTATATTGAGCTGCTTGTTTTTAAATGTTTACATATATATTGTAGCATGATTTCTATTTACACATTAATCAAACATGTTATACAATTTTTGTTTGTTCATTTGAACATTTAGGATTAATATTCAAGGTATATGTATTAAATAGATTTTGAAATAATTTTTTCAAAACAGAAACATTGGGTAAAAAAGACGGGGGGTGGGGGGTTGAGTTTTTAAAAAATCATCTATTATTTTTTCCATTTATTAATTCTTATTCCAATGCTGTTTGTTTCTAAATAGTTGGACTTGCCCTAAATTCTTTAATCCACTTAAACTATTTATGCATGTGAAAAAGACCCAAAGACGATAATTTATCATATCTGAAATACCGGTATATAAATATCTTTAGGACAAAAATAATTGTCCATTATAATTGCTCTTATGACTAAGAGTTCACCAGTCATAAATTAAATAAAATAGTACAATGGTACAAAGAAGTGTAAAGGAACAAATAATGTTTTCTTAATGCATATAAAGGACTAATATAAAATAAGTTACTGGTACTAGAAATTTAGTATTATTTTTATTTCATGTCCAAAAGAATGAAGATTTATTTCAGTAACTTCCACAAAGTAACACTGTATAATTTAAAACATTTAGCAAGTAGTGTAATGCCATAATAATTTCCATGTGCCTTCTGGTATACATTATAAATATGTTGTAAATAAATGTTTCTATGTTTGAATTATGTTACATAATTAATTTATTTATGCAAACAAAACAATTGAGACATCCTAAAAAGGGATGTTCCCAAAAGCACTGGGTACTTTTTTTATACCTAGTCCAATAAAAAAAACAAAAACAAAAAACAATCTATTTTGTTAACTTACTCTGTTGAAAGACTTGCATAGCAAAAACCATGAGAAAAATATTATTTCTTTCCTTTGTAAAAAATGTATATTGTAACCTTTCAATTAAGGTTGATTAAAACTGTGTTATTTATTTTGTGATTAATGAACACAACTTATACGGTAGTCTTATTTCTTGCCTTGATCCTGTTGATCTAATTTCAAAATTGCTTTCTAGAAAGTAAGTTTATGAACATAAAAAAAAACAACTGTTGATTGTTTACACATTTTTGTAATTCCACTTCATTGTGAACATCATTGTAATACATTGTTTTTTTTTTCTCAATTTGGTATGTTAACATTTAAAAAAGTACTTTAACTTCTTTTGAGGAAAACCCTCACTTGACCTATACTCAGATTTATTACCGGGTATTATTTTAATAGACTAGTATTAATGCTTAAAGATAAAAGACCTAATCAGAACACAAAAAATCGATCATAATTTCGCAAAAAAAAGAAATTGAAAATGTTTGGCTTTAATTCAGAACAAGAGGCAGTACTAGAGTGCCCAGAGTTTTAGTAAATATTGTATCTCTAGTTTTCAGTTTCTTCCAAATGTATCCTTTACTGCATAGTTAAATCATTCAGAGCATTATTTCTAAATTCATATTTCTATTGTTTTGATTAAATCATCTAAATGTATACAGTACACATATAAAAGTCTTTTCACATCATCTTGTACAGTCCTCATAAATGTAAAAGCATTTTTTATTATCTAGTGCTAAATTGTGTAAAACAATGTGATTTTGTATTTCCGTCAGTTGATATTTTATTTCACTGTGTGTCCTATTATATATGGAGTGAATTGATTACATTTGAAGATTTAGTTTTAAGTCTTTTTTATGTCCCTTGTTAAATGAGCTTTAAGCAACGTTTTTATTTACATTTTTTTTTAAATTTAAGTAATTAAGTTCACACTACACAATAGAGAATAAAAAAAACACAATTTGTCTTGTTAATATGTTTTATAAGGCATTTTTAAAAACAATTTTCTATTAATCTAATCCAATTCATTACATAAAATTTTTTTTTTTTTCAAGCATAGGAGTCATCAAAACACCATAAAAAACGAATACCTTAAGATAAAAGTATTAAAAACAACTTCTTTAATTTTTCTTAAATTAATTCCTAATTTTAAGTTAATATCATCGTCAAGTATCACATATTTTTTTATAGATCTATCTAACTTATGTTTTTTCAGTCCATAAAATTAATTACCATGTATCGAGTATGTTTCTTGTATAATTGGTATTGTAATAATTCATTTTTATGTGACACTGGAAATTTCCTTTCTTTAAAAAAAAAAAAAAAAAAAAAAAAAAAATAATTTTATTTTCATATATGTTAAAATATTATATTTTTCGTGGTGGATTATTTAAATATGTGTCTTCAAAAAAATGTGGCTACAAGTTTACAAGCACTTGTTTTGATGGAACTGATAGACTAAAATTACTTGTCAATATCAGTTTAGATTTTTAATTTAATTAAAGTGTTTTAAAAAGGTGTTGTCCGAAAATATTTAGCTACACATACATCCATTGTCCTAAACATTTTAATTAATAAAATAATATTTTGAAGTGGTTAATTACATAAATTAAACTTTAAATTAAATAAAATTTGAATATTTTATTCATACTACACAAATATATAATGCAAATTTTGTTTTGTTTTAAAGACTAAAAATGTGATACCAAAATCATTTGCAATATATCTGACCTGATTTATACAGTAAATTTGGAGTAATTAAATTTCAGTTTTTTTAAATATATTCGTTTTCTTTTATCGTTCGGACCATTACAAGATTAATTAAAAGAATGTTTCGATGTCCTTTTTACATTTGTTTACATTAAATTATATTCTAGGAACATAGCCATTTTTAAAATTGACTTTTAATTGGGGTAATAAATTCAACTAATATGAAACTAAATTCTAATTGGATTACTTCAATATTTCCTTTACCTGTACTTTATAAAAAATGTGAAATAGATTATGTCTAAAGAATAGACGCAATTTAAATTTATAATAATAAGCGTGTAGTACATCAACAGTTGTTTTAGTTTCTAACATCGGTTGATATTATGCAAACAGTACTGAATAATATTTTAAAGATTATGGAAAACGTTTGGTACATAGTACACAAATGGTGCAAAATTATATACATAGTACACAAATGGTGCAAAATTATATTTTCATCAGCTTGGCCAGTCCAAGGGAAGATGGAGACTGAAAAGTATATTATAAGATATCATAAGATAGTTTTATTGAGATAAATAAATTTAAATATGGTTTGATTATATAGTACATATTAATTTCAGCATATGGTTAAAAACTCTGATTAAAATAGCAATTTTTAAACAGGAAAAAATTAAATATAAGACATTTAAAGTTACTGAAAAGAACGTGTCATATATAAATATATATTTATATATATCTCCTGAAAGAAAGTAAGACTAAGATTCACATCATTAGTGTGTTTATTTACCACACTATGCGTACCGTAACGTAAATGTGTACAGTGTGCACCACCTCGCTGTGGACAGTGTAAATATCGCTTATATAGATTTAAAGACATGTCTGAACAGTGTAGCAAAACGAGACTATTTTATCGCGTAATGCAGGCACAGTCTGTTGCCATTATTCACAGTTGAACACACTGACATTCTCCACAAATAGGCATTAATTAGATGACGTAAGATCAGGTGAATGAGTCGGTAATGGAAAGTCAGTACTATGTGAAATGATTTGTTGGGAAATGTTTGTCTGCAGCATGGCAAGAGCTTCTCCAGCTGTATGGCTGGTTGCCCTCTCCTCTTGATACCACTGTCTATTCATGTAAAGTTTCCTTGCACGACGTGATCTTCTCAAAGCCTAAAGAAAGGTTTCAATCACTATGCTACTGAAGGGTTCTTGTTAAAGTCAAAAGCATAAACTTCTTTAACTTCTTAAATAAAATAAGGACCTAATATACCGTGTCCTGAGATGACACACCATATCGTAACACGAGTACTGTGTAGCGGTTTCTAGATATTAACACCTGGCCGCTCAAAACCAAAGTAGTGAGCATCTGAGGATTAATACAACCGTTCACGTGAATGTGGCTTTTGTTCGAGAACCATAATTTCCTAAAAAAAATATGGATCCTCGAATGCCATGGTCAAAGATGCTGCACAAAAAAAATTAATCTCGGCTCCCATATCTGGTTCAGTCAAGCCTTGCCCTACCTGTATTCAGTACCGGTACGAAAATGCTATAATGTAAGATAAACGGAGGACAGACGTATCGCTCATATTCAGTTTCAAAGATGTTTGTCGTAGAGTTAGAGGGGCGAATGTAGTATCTGCTGCAGAACATGTACGGTACGTGATTCTCATTTCACGAGACAGTTTCTGTCCGAGTAGGTTTACCCTTCCCCTGAGACAGTATACTATTAAAATGGCGAAATGTGTTAGCAGTAGAAAGCATATATGAGCGACAAAATGCTCAAATATGAAAAGTTTGTCCTCCGTAGAGAGACCCATTTCCAGCAAGCATGCCCAGCACAACTCGCTTTACACCTTTGAGAACACCTTGGCGACTGGAGCTATGCACGTACGTTTTGAAGAAGCAGCAGTTTCAGTACTGTTACTTTGGGTGCATACTGTGTTTCTCAAGTGCAAAAAGCCAGCTACTATTTATCGTAAAACTTCACTTATTGACCTTCAGATTGATTATTTTATTTTATAACAGCCGAAGTAGCAGGATGGTGGTACATTTAACGGGTTTGGGAATACATGAATGTCCATATCGTTCGGTCCTTACTTTGAGGAAGAGACCTTGACATGATCCAGGTGATATTATAGGGCTCATCAATTGATCCAAATAAATGGAAATTGTATTTGATTACATTTTAATTATTCATTTGTCAACACATAACCGGTGCATAAGTAATCTTAGAAAGACATTTTAACACTATTACAATTTTAACAATAAATATTTGAAATATTTATCAAGCGCAGAAATAATAATGTCATGGAATATGGCATGGAATTTCACTCCCTTTGTAACATTATTAAATTTAAGAAATATTAATTAGATTTCTTAGCAGTTGGTGCAGCACACTGTTAAATTATGTTAGATTGGGGAACAATAAATGAATTTTGATTTAACTTTGAGGGAAATAATTGAGCTCATCTTAGATATCTGTGATTAGGAAAAGGAGAACCCTCTTGTGTTACTGTGGTTTACCCCAGGCATGTTCACCCACTGAACTGGGGCATGCCTGCCTCATGGGACACCGATGAACAACTCATGACGTAGACGTTATAGTGTCTGCATAAGGCAAGTGGGATAAACCCGCTCATTCTGTGAATCAGCTTTGTCCGTGTTTTATATTTCACTGTACCGGTATATGTTGTCTCTTTTTTTTTTTTTTATCTGTACTTTTGGTTCATCATCAAACACTTGAACCACACGTTTTCGTGAAATAAAGCTATAGCTGTCATATATGCATTTCCTTGTTTATACATTTAAACTGCCATCCACGCACCACTCGATTACATATTATATATTAAAATTATAAGTAATTTTGTTAATAATGACACTTATAACATATGTGTGTTATAATAATTTAGTAACTTTATTGAAAAAGGAACAACTGCAGAGAAATGTACGGTCTCATAATAGTATTTGCAAAAATAATTAAAGTATATATTACATTTGAAGTTTAAAAAGCTCTACGGTATTTGATTTAACTGTAGAGGAAGTGCCAACTTTCGTATAAAAATTTTGCATTTTCCGACCTAGTGTCGATATGCTGGCCATATTTACAAAAACATATTTTTGTGATACGCATTATCTAATTTTCATGAGCATACAATTAAAAATACCACAAAAATTAAATAGAAGTTGTTACCTGATCATATCAAAATTATTGATCAACGATTCTCTGCCACACTGTTTTCCCGGTTTCTATTCTCAATGACAGCTTCATCATGGACATGATTCTCATCTTTATGTAAACGTTTATGGTGATAAAAGGAATAGACATTTTTTCGTAAATTTAATAAATAATAAATATTCTTTTTTTTTTTATCAGTAGCATACTTTGTTTTTATCTAAAAGAGGATCAGCAGACAACTTGCCACATTCTACTCACGATTTTGCGTTGCATTTCCCACATAATTTTAAGTGCTAAAAGGTGCTGTTATTGTCGAGTGCTTTATATTGTCTTTTATTCATACAATAATTTTAGATGTTTAATTGACAGTAATCCATTATTTAACATAAAATTTGCAAAATCACACTTTTTCAGGGAAAAGAAACATTGATCTCCACTTAAAAATACCAACCAGTGATAACATCTAATATCTCCAACTTTCTTACGTTTTTAATAAAGCATTTGTTCTTGTTTGATAAGTCATATCCATTTAAGGTCAGCAACCACGTGTTTGAAATATAAGTTGTTAGTGTGTATGATTTACCGTACTTTGTAAGCGAGGAAGAAGAAATTAAATTCATCTTCAATAGCCTTAGTAAGTTAAATAGCAAAATACCAGAAGAGACACGTGCTAACGCTTTTTAGGGTTAACGCCCAGGAAGAACCCCATCGGCAAACCCCATATTGTCAAATGGCCCACATTGAATAAAAACATGAATAATTGATTTGTTCCTTACTACCGCGACGCATCCTCGGATGGACAGGATAAATATGAAGTTTCTTACTAAATCTTTAGAAGCCTTTTTCTGAGTCCAGGTCTAGATTTTAAAAAAAAAAAAATTTTGTGAAGGAAAAAGTTCATCCTTTTTTTTGGTTTTATTTCATAGCACATTATTGTTAAAATAAAACTAAATAATAATCTCGTAAGAAATTAAACAACCCCTAAAAACATAGATTTTCGTGTAAATCCATTATAAAATAAAATATCAAGAAATGGGTGTTGAGGGTTGAAAATTTTACACATCAAGCATTCTTTATAAGAATCCCAATTAGTGCCCCTCCCCCACTTAAGGCTCGCAGCCGCACTTTTTTTTCATGCCCCTGAGCTATAATAATAATCTAATGATCCACCCGCTTATACACAGCAGATTAATGTCGTCAACCAATACAGAATAAACAACAACAACAACAAAAAAAAAACAACATTACGCACCAAAAGCCCTTGGTATTTTTTTATATAGAATCTCATTTAGCGCAGTAATCGGGTATTTCATTATATCTTCCCACTTAACATTTGTTTTTTAAATTTAGATTTTGGGGATCAGGCTAAAAATTTGATAAAATGTCACCGGAAACACTAGTTTGACAGAATGTCGATCAAGATTTTGCCAGTCAGTCGGTCAACTACAAAAAGGTAAGTTATTTAAAGTATTTAAACATAGCCCCTTAATCTCAAGGCTGGTAAAACGAGAGTGAACCCCATTCGAAACCATGTGAGTGGCTATCCATTTATTGCATACGCAAAAAAAGTAAATTATCGATCCCCATTTATCCTATGCACGCGAACGTGTTGGATACACCCCTATGCGTACGTACAATGAGTGATCCACACTCCATCCCCATCCCACATCTAAAAAAAAACCAAATAAACAATAGCAATTTATTTTCAGACAATATATAACAATACAGTTTTTTTTTTTTAAATATTTCTTGGATTTTTTAACAATGTTTGGCGAGCCCAGGGGTTTATAAAATATGCGTCGCCGCTTATCTGTGTTGCTCTCAGGCAGTGCCTCGAAAAGTTGCCCCTTGCCCCGCGCGTCAACATCAGGGGGTGTGGGGTTAATCATCCATGGATAATTAGACCCTTAATGGCCTCGTTTTCAGGCTCCCTTCTCTCTAGGCATGACCGTATGCCTGGGTTGCCACGGCTTCCTCATAAAGTCGACGCAAAATATTAAACATTTGTGATAATTGCATTTCCATTTTTAATCCAATGTGATCAGCGGACCTAATAAAAATAGTAACTTACTTGAATACAGGATACTACTGTTAAGAATTACAAAATTACGCTTAGTAACCTACATACATTATACGTGTTATATTTATGTTTACCTAAAACTTTTTTTTTTTTTTTAAATTTCAAAATGTATTCGCTGTTTTAGCATGCCTTTGTCAGAATTTAACATAAGGTGCCTGGTGAAAACGTACATTTTCAAGGATGACGGGAATGGAAACATTTTAGGAACCATTGGTGTAGCATAACAAAATAATTCACATGCACATGGAGCATGCGACTGACAATATATCACTGTTACTACTATTAGATATGTAGCGAGTTCACTTGTGAAAACACAAGGCAACATTATAACAACAATCTCTACAAAACATTGCATGATATTCTACGGCACAAAAATTATAAACAAGCTATTTATGGAATGTTATAATTTCAAGATAGTTGCAGAAAGTGTAAATATAGTTGCATACTTTCTGACGACCCTCCACCAATGTTCCCTTTAAGCTGCGCGGCCGCGCAGTAATCATACAGACGCCGCGCAGCAGTTTTGAGTACCGCGCAGCTAATTTCCACTTAAGTGTGTGTTTTTGTGTCTGTAGGCTGTAAAATTGTGCGCACAAAAAATTGATGCTGTACAAATGTGCACACAACTTTATGATTTTGCACACGAACCACCAGACCTTAGAGGAAACATTGCCCCCCCCCCCCCCCCCCTTTTAAAGAATTTCAATTAGTGCCCCCCCACCTAATCCCCCCCCCCCCCCCGGTGACGACATACGCATGCGTACGCAAAATTTACAACGGCCCCTCACCTTTGTGCTTACGTACTATATTGATATAATTGATGTCCCCGAAAAAGACATTTTTAGGTCACTTACGATTGAGCCACTTTACAACCCAACAGCAATTTATTGGTATTGACACCTGGTAAGAAAGCGGGTCACTTAACACGCAATGCGACCAAATAAAAGCAGGCACCCGGGTTTTTAGGACCAGGGGAAAACTACACTTGCGGTGGCTTTGCTTGGTTAAGACCCCTTACAATTTACAACAGAAATCTTCAGCAGACCTCACACCTTGCGGAAGATCGCCAAGGTTGTCTCCCCTCGACGCCTCGAATGCAGAAGTGGGCAGATTAAAAAAATAATAATTCTTTAAATTAAAAAATAAAAAACGAGCAACATTACAGATTGATTTAAATGTTGTTACATTCTTTCGTTCTTACCCGTGATTTTCCTCTTGTTCATGTTAACCTTTGTTAAATCTTGTTGAGCTGAATCAGTTGCCTTACAGTTTGGCATTTCATACGTGTGTGGGTTTTCTGTACATAACAAAAAGTAAAGGATAATTTCATGAAAAGTACAATTTTGTTAAATATTAAACCTCCTCAAGCCAACTTTTTTTTTCCTACTCATCTACATATTTCCGCTCATTATGATTCATAAAATTTCAAAAAATCCAATAATTCAGCATAAAGAGATCGGTAAACCCTACCAGTTAAAAAAAAAAGAAGATTTTGACTTGCGTGTATAATTAATGTCCTCAGATCTCCTATTCCCATCATGCCATAGATTCTCTTTGCGATCAACTACCGCCAACCCACAATCTCAAATTTCCCTTCACAACTTACGGCGCTAGGAATTTTCCTCTGCCCTTCTTCACCATCCTCTTCAGCCCATATTTTTTCCCTTATGAACATTAACCAGGTTAATGATTTCCCACTCGACTTCAATAGCTCCTTAATTCCTCAAACCCCACCCCCCATATCCGCAGTTAAAAAAAAAAAAATCAAGGACAATCTATCAACTTTCTTGAGAAATTGCCATTTCATTTAATGTTCAATTAAACATTCCAAACTAAAATCCCCCCCCCCCCCCCGGCCAAAAACAGACACAAACCTTACTTTTTTTATGTCATGTCCTTTAAAACTAATTCATCTATATTTTTATGTTTCAAAACGGTAAAATTGTCACTTAGTTTTGTTTTTTCTGCAACACCATTAATATTACCATGTGTTTGACATTTTTTAAAGAAAAAAACAACAAAAAACAACAACACATTTTTATGGAGTAGGAGAAAAGTGATTGGGAGTCGCTTAGTCACTTCCTTGTTTGGTAACGTGATGAGAGTAAGCCATCACTAGGCTGCTACACACAACAAAAGATACTTCATCAGTGCTTCCCCAATGTCATGTTACTTAAAAATTTTACCTTTCAAAATATTCTGGAAAACACGCGTTTTTTAAATGAAATACATACATCTGACAATAAATATACGTCAGTCATGATTAAAGGAAGAAAGTTATTTCAAGAAAAATGTGTGAGTGATATTCAATGGGAACTATCAATACTATCATCGCAGGCTGTTGTTGAGCTCCATGCGTGCCCATGACTCATTTGCGTGTTAATACAATTTTTGTGCAGGAGTCATTCCCCTTTGTTTATTTTATTGTTAATTTTCATTGGACGAAATGTCGGCATACACATGACGTCATTTGCGTTTTTATTCAATATTGGTGCAGCGAAGGAATATTTTAATAACAGGTTGGAACAAGATTTAATTTGAATAATTAATGAAGGTCCACTTTGTCAAGCCATTGTCCTAAATTTTCTTTATCCTTAAGCGGAAACTTATGCAGACTTATACCGCTGTCCTTAACTTGACTGTTTGAACAGCCAAAATCCGAACATTGCCTAGGCATCTTGAATTTTTAGTTGTAGTGTGTAACGGGCTACTGTTGTCAAGCACTAGTGTGTTGTATACAGCCTACCGGAAGTCTTACTCGTTTTTACTCTCATCACATGACAAATCAATCGACTAAGCGATTCCCATTCATTTATATATGAGGATTTTGATATTTTAAAACGTTTTAATGTTAAAGACGTGAAAATCGGTAAATAGATTTTTTTCGTTTAGACCCCAAACAAATTGAGGGGTTTAATTATTATCCCTAAGTATATTAGAAAAGGGGGGTGGGGGTGGGGCTGTCGTTGAATGGGATAGGGAGCTTATTTTAGAAATTAATCATTACCAAAAAAGAAAACTGAAGCCATTTTTGAAGTGGAAGTTGTGATTAGGATTCTTTAAAAAATAAAATAATAATAATAAACGAAACAAAATATTTATTTTGTTTAAAAAGGGGTGTGGGGTTGTCCTTTTGAGAACTTACCATTCATGGACATGGAAGAAGGGAGGGATGGCTTACATAATTTAAAGATAAATAAATGTCAAGGCAGCAAAGAGGGGTCATGTGATTGCATCCATAGTATTTTACATGCAGCAGTCTAAATTTCTGATCATATTTAGTGAGTTGTAAAGATAAAAAAATTGCAAATCAATATTGTAGCTGATAACTAAATTTTAAAAGCAGTATTGGAGGTTAAAAATTGATAGCAATTTACATTCAAATAACTAACAATGTACCATGCGTACTTATGATTTTGAGAAATATAATTGTCTTCTTACCTTCTATTTCTATGTCAGAATATGCTCGTGTGTTACTGAAGTGGTAAAAATACAAATTTATAGAGCAAAATATAAATTACATGAAAAGATAAATACATAAATTAGCGTTTTGTTATTTCTCATAAGTTATTTTTTTAATGCAATGTAATATTTCGGTGAGTGTTTTAGGGGGTGAAATTAAAATAATAACTGTTCAAATTAAAAAAAAAGACATTTTTGTTTTCCTCTTTATTAAATTGGAGACTTTTAAAACTTCGCAAAATGAAATAGGATAGACCATTGAAGATTTTCTTTACATTATTTAAGTATAAATTTTTTTTTTCATTTTGATGAATTTCTTATGATTTATTTGCTTAAATTAAGCCAGAAAGATTCCCAACAATTCAAAATACGGAAATATATCAAAGAAGCTATGTAAATTCTTAGAAACGTTACAAAAATAACCCCCCCCCAAAAAAAAGCCAACTAAAACCGCATGAAGCATTCTTCCGCGAACCATACAAAGAAAGAGTCACACACATACAAAAATTAATTTAAAATAAAAAACTATCTTAAATGTAACAGGATTTCAGTCTCACCCCCTTACATTATTAAAACACATAGGTGATTGTAATCGATATTGGTTAATCATGAAATAAAAAGGGCTTTCTAAACCCAGGTTTTTGTCCCTGCTTACCATTTAAAAAAATATCACATTTTTAAGAGATCAATTTCACTTTACAATAAATAAGATGCTCTATCTGTCCACTCGTAGTTTCGAAATTTACTGTTATCAGCATTATATATTTTTTTTTCTTTATCAATGGAGATATATTGTTATGTCCTTCTAAGGGAAGCTAGACCGAAAATTGGTTAGAATAAACCTGTATTTGTTTTGTTTAGAGATGCAAATCCTTATCTCAGGGGTCTCAAACTCAAATTATCTGGTGGCCGCAGGAGGTAGAGTCTGAGTGAGTCTGAGCCATATCAAGTATTCCACAAAAAGATGACAAATTTAAGAAGGGACAACTGTTACAATGTGCTCAAACTTTATTAATAACACATACAAAGCATTACGTTTTTTCAAGGACTAGGCTTCACTTACTTCCTCCTACTCCTTTTTGCCAGAGACCTGGCAGTTCTCTTTCTTACAGAGCTGAGCAAATTTTGCATTGATTAAGGAAGCAAATGAGACCATCAGTATAGCTTGAAGATGCTCATCAGTAAGTCACTGAACTTTGACTTTTTAAAGTTCATAATGGATAAGAGCTTTTCACATGTGAAGGGTGAAGGAAAATTCTTTCATAAATTGTCCATGCTTGTCTGTTTTTTCATTCCCCTCTCAGAAGGTAGCCTTTATCTCAGAATTGCATTTAAGATCAATCAGGTCAATTTCAAGCACATTGCTATGATTTACACAATTATGGTTGTGTATTGCCCAAGTACTGACTTTTTAAACTTTGATATGCGTATGTGCAATATTCGAAGCGTGTTTTATCAAAACCGCCCTTTGGCCATCTTTGTTTCACAAAATACTACAAAATAAAAATTTTTAAACCGATTTTAAAAAAGGTTCTACCACTGGTATCAACGCCCAAACTTATGCAAACAAAATAAAAAATCAGAAATGGGACTAGTCGGAGAAATTGGACTGAAAAAGTCACAGAGGGTAACATTATAGATATAACAATGAGGAAAACGCGCGGGCCGCAATAACACTATACTATGCTGTCAATTATAGGGCTGCAAAATGTCTTCTTGCGGACCGCTATTTGCCCATAGGCTGCGAGTTTGAGACCCCTGCCTTATATAGTCCACAGTACACTAACCAAATATTTCAAAAATAAAAATAATAAATTTACTCTTTTTTCGCATTCCTTGACTTTGTCACACATTTTCCTGAAAAAAATATATTTTGATAAAAAATTATGTGCAATTTTAATTACCGGTATCAGTAGTTCATCATAAAAAAATGGTAATCCAAGATAATTTTAAATTAATAGGTTTCAACACCAAGTATCTGAATGTGTAGAATAATTCTTATAGATGTACCATTATTCTTTTATTGTTTAATAATATTTTAAAAGTTAAAATTTCAACAGTATAAACAATGTTCTATGAAATAAATTGTTTCTTATGGGTTTTTATATTTTACATAATGTTCTAATATTTTAGAAACCTAGCATAACATTTTAATTTTTAACATTGTCGTTTTCAATGTATAAACCTTACTCGTTATTAAAATGTTGAATTTGCAACAACAAAAAAATAAAAATAACTTAAATATCCATCCCTATCTGTGGCGCTATAGATCATGTAGATAGTGTCACTGTCTGACTATATCCTCGAGGTGGTGGCAGTGACAGTGGCTAGATGCGCAGCTAAGGAGTCAGAGGGTACAGGTGTCCCAGGGCTTCAGTCTAACCGAGGTGCAAATGTGGCCTTTGGTTGTTAATATATATATGACATCATTCCGTCTTCGTGGGACGATGGAGTAGCTATATAGCTCTACACTTTGACGAGTGGCTCACTAGGCCAATCCTAGAGTGACAATCATGGCCGTATCTCTCGCAGGAGAATATTGAGATCTTGATTTTCGAATTGATCTTTTTCTTCAAGGGCATCATTTCTACTATTTTCTGCCTTTTTTACTCTCAGAACGTAAAATGCTTAGGTTTGGGGAATACGTGATAATTCTTGGTCAAGGGTCTCATAGAAAAAATCTTTCTCTTCTGGAGTCGAATGAAGAGTTGGAGCATACACACTGAATACGTTGACCTCGCCTGCTGATGATGACATCCACAGTCGCAGAAACCTCTCCGATCCCAATGAAGGAGGTTCAATACAGGCCAATAATATGTTTTTTTACGGCAAATCCAACACCATGCCATCTAGGTTCATCTGCGGGTTTCCTCTGCAAGTAGAATGTGTAGCTGGCTTCCTTTATGGTACCACTCTCCGCTAGTCGGGTCTCTTGAAGGCCTGCAATATCAATGTTCAGTCTGGCGAGTTCTTTATCAATTACGGCAGTCTTCCTTGCGTTGTCAATCTGATCAAGGTCCGTTTCAAATCCAGGACACATGGTTCTCACATACCATTTTGCTAAGCGAAGTGGTTGAATCTTCCTCCCATTGACTTTTTTACCTTACAAAACAAACTTGCTCCTCGTAAAGTGAGCAGCTAATATAGCTACTTAGCCTGGACGGTGATTTATGAAGAACAGCTGTTACCCAATGCAGCAGATCCCCACTCTCCACGCAACAAGTGGACCCATTGGAATGACAAATGTCAATACAGCTTGGCACTGTCTGCGTCGCAGGAATTGACGAAATGACATTATTATCGGCGTCAGATCAACTTCGGAACTCCATCTCCGGATTTGACAGTTTGGGTTTATTCCCGCAATCTTACCCAAGATTTCCGCATTGTATTTGCATATTTATATCAGCATATATTCATAATTTAACCTTTTTTTAAACAATTTTGGTATTCATAAGTTTGCGTGTGAGCTATCTTGGTTGTTATAGTTTTTAGATAATAATGGGTTTTAGAGTCTAGGAGTGGAGTGTAAAAATGAATATTTTCCTCTGGTGCAAAACACTCTAAATACGCCATTAACAGTTATGCTTTTGTGATGAAATACATTTTAAATGGCCTAATACAATCAGTAACAAACATATACTAGAAAGGACTTACCAGGTGCCCATTAATGAAGATATCACAAAGAAAGAATTAAAGTGGACAGGGCATACTCTCCTAAAATCCTTAGATAGCATCACCAGAAAATCCCTAACATGGAATCGACAGGGAAAAAGAAAGAGAGGAAGGCCAAAGAATACATTAAGACGAAGCTAGAGGCAGACACTCAAAAAATAGGATACACCTGGAAGCAACTGGAAAGGAAAGCACAGGACCGTGATGAAAGGAACATTCTAGTGGAAGGCCTATGCCTCAGACAGGGTAAAAGAAATTATATACCTTGATATTGATGTAAATATAGTTTACAATAGTGCTATTAAGGTCTTTAAACTTGTGAAGTTGCACAAAATAATTAGATCTAATTAGAAATTGCGATATATTCTGGCAACAAGAAGTACGATTTTTGCTCATTATCGGACGCAGCCAATTTTCGAAACAATACGATATTTTTAATTGAATAGTGTAAGCCTCTAACAAGATTATACTTAAATATACGGATCATCAAATATATCGATCGTAGCCATATTATATCGATTTTACTAAATGATATGGTGAAAGGCAACAGTTCTGTTCTTTTTAAAGTTGTGAAAAAATAAAAATTTGATAGTTTTTAAAATAAAATAACTTTTCGATTTATTGTTGTTCATATTTTGCTCCGGGGGCACTTGACTTTCCCCGGAAGGGACGGGGGTAGTGCTCCCAGGAACGATGCCTGAAAGAAACACTGCCTGTAGGGTTTTGGCCTATTTCACTACATCCTTCCACTGAGACTTAACTGAAGCTTTTCTTTTCCATGTTTTGATACACAGCTTCTGTAGTTTCCCTATACATCTTCCATCCATCCAAGCCTTGTTCTTCCTTTAAGCTATCTTCCTCTAAAGATTTGGTGATGTACCCTCTTCTCTCATCTGTTATTTTGGACTCTTTCTAAGTATCCCGCCTAGCATAGCCTGCCTTTTTTAAATTTACGCTACTAGCGTAAGATCATAATAAAAATTATACAATTTCTGGTTGGTTCGTATTCTCAATCTATGTTCATCCAATGTTGGGTCTCTAGATTTTTCGGATAACTTTTCTATCCCATGTGTTTACTACGTTTTCTGCCATTTGTATTAGAGTCCAAATTTCACTTGCTTATTTCAACTAAAAACATTTAAATATTTTATTAAATTTGCATACATGCAGAACTTGCTCTCAGAAAAAAATGTAGGATGGAAAACAAAATGAGAACTTACCTTTATATCGACAAACAATGAACACCGTAAAAGCTACAAGAAGAACAAGGACAAGTATGCCGGCTGTAACACCAAGTCCAATAGTAGCTGCCTTGAAACCATTATCTAAATTACTTTGATCTGTTTCATTAAATGGGAGAGGTTCCATAATATTTGCTTTATTTAAATTAATTGAAATTTAAACAAAAACAGATTAATTTTTGTTTTGCTTATGGTTAATTAATAATTACTAAAAAGTCATTTGTATTGAAAGAGACGAAAACAAAATTATTTAAATTAGATTAAAAGTAGTAAAGAATTGGAACACGTCCATGAAATTGGCATGCTGAAGAGAAAGATGAAGTAATAATGAATAGACAAAACTGGAAGATGTAATTTACTATAAAAAGAATGACGTAATAAGTATTGATCCTTATACATAAACTCAACATTAAAAATTAATCATAAATCAACTTTAATCCTTAAAAAAAAATAATATTCAAAGTAAGCGAAAGAAATGACAACAACTAATAATTTTTTTAGATCAAAAACAAAAAAAACAAAAAAAAAATGTTAGCTTAGTCTCTATCCCTGCATTTTCATGCAACACTGATAATCTAGAGGTAGCCCCAATCCACAATACTCTCACGAAACTAATATATTCCATTAATTAAAATAGATATTTTCTTCTCACTGATAGGTCGACTCAACATAGGTTTAATAAGGATTACCGGTAGTATTTAAATGCCGATACTAGTGTTGGTTTCAGTATTATCCTCTGAGGAGGTATTTCGCAAATATTGGTAGTCATTCTGTCTGGAATCAGTTTATTAGAATTGGTATAAGGTGAGTTTTTGAAATCCTTTGATACAGTTCCACTGTGTTTTATAAATGTGATCTTTTTTTTCTTTTTCTTTTTTTTTCTTTTTTACATTGAATGCCTTTCTCATATTTTCAGCTTCAATTATATAATATCTAAAACTTTTCTATACTACAATGTGTCTCATTTTCCATTAAGGTTTCTTTGGTTTCTAGAAGTAAATCGGTTGTTGTGGCTGCATAGTTGGTAGATCATGAACGTTCTAGTATGATACTTTTCAACTGCGTTTGCTTCAAGAGGTTTGTTTTTCTTCAATAGTCAAATTTACCCCTTTCCTGTGTGTCATTAAGAATGTTGTTTTCAATATCCTTCCAAACTTCATTTGTGCTTGACCTACTCCACAGTTGTGGATTCGAAATTGTTAATGTGTTCCATTTTTCCAGGGTCAAATTCAATTCCCTTTCACGAGTGAAGTGATACCTATATGTTATCTAACGCTGTTTAACACTAGTTGTTTTCTTTATTGACAATTTATGTTTTCTTTACATCGTTTAACTAAGGCCTTTTTGTTTCTTGAGTGTCCGCTTTAGTGTGATTTCTTTTTTTTCCCCTGCAAGAAATCACAAAATCATCTGTCACATTTAAACAAGGATGTCAACACTACAAGTCTTGGAGAAGTGTTACTTGGGATTTCTCACTGTTTTTTTTAAAATCTATATATTTACCTAGTCCATTTAAATGACACAAAATGTGGGATCATGGTCGTCAGTTAATTCATATAATTTGACATGCCAGTAAACATCGTCAACAATCAGTTCTGTCAATATGTTTGCATGCAAAAACTTAGGTGGCACTTATTCAAATATAGGCAATTTAAAATGCTCTCGTTTCTGAACTTTATTCAAAGGACGAGTCTAATCAAATCCTGATTTTTCAATGAGCCTTCTTTACCACAATCCTTTGGTTTACCCAAGTAGAATGTTCATCAAACGAGTAGCTGTCCTGGATAATTTTGAATAACCGTTAATCATAAAGAATCCAAAATTACCCATAATTCATAATTCTGCGATTACAAAAAAAAAAAAAAAAAAAAAAAAAAAAAAAAAAAAAAAAAAAAAAAAAAAAAAAAAAATAAAAAAAAAAAAAAAAAAAAAAAAAAAAAAAAAAAAAAAAAAAGAGTTTTAACACTTGATCACTTTGATATTGATCAAATTCTGCAAATTCATCACGAGATCAGCGCTACATTGCATTGTCCAGATCCAGAAAATTAACACAAATTAAATACTGCATGAAAGAAAACCCAAAGCAAAGTAAGCTGTTTTGCTCGTAACTTTTCTCGCAATAAAGTGTTTCATGAAAGGTAACATAATATGGAAACATAATTATTTTGCAACTGTAATTAAATTTTGCTGAAATTGGATGTTTGAAAATGTGTCATCAATCTTACTAAGTTGTGATGCTTTAGGCAGCACATTAAATATCTCGTTTTAAATATATTTATACATTTAATAGCTAAGAAAAACTCTATTTAAAACAAAGTGTAAATTTTTTTTTATAATAAAAAATTTAAAATTAGTTAAAAACTAAATTAAAATGTTAAAACAAGCTCTTACACAGCTCTACGTTGAGAATAATGGTGACTCTTTTCTGTGGACAGTTGAAGTCATCACGCCACACTTTGCACGTGCAAGTTGCGTAATCGTTCAGAGTTGATGTATTTAAGATCACACTTGTCATATCTATATCTGTTTAAAAAAATAAATCAATTTATAAAGTTGGTCATTGGGCGTGTAAAAAGGTTAATATTTTAAAATTTTAAATAAGTATTATTATTTTTTTAAAATTCAAATACTATTATTCTATGTCAAGATAATTTTTTCAAATTCTCTTATTTTGATTCCTCGCAAGCATCTGTTTATAAAAAAATGCTGTTTTTTATGTTTGTTTTTGTTGTTCTCCAAGTGTTACATCCATACAGAAGAAGTGCATTGACATTGGGTTGAATATTTTTAACTTTGATTCTTCAGTATTTTTTTCCCCAATGGAAACAGAGATAAAAATGAGAAAATCGAGATAGTTTGGGCACGCATTAAGGAAACCAAACACTAACATCAAAATACAAGCCCTGAACTGGAATTCTCAAGGTACCAGGAAAAGGGGAAGACCAAGAGCCACATGGAAGAGGGGATTGGAGACAGAGGTGAAGTGAAAGCTTGGCTGAGCTGGAAAAGATGGCCCGGGACAGATGGAAAAGTATTGTGGAGGGCCTATGCTTCATTGGGAAGAATGGCTAAGAGAGAGAGAGAGAGAGAGAGAGAGACAGAGAGAGAGAGAGATGTCAAGATAATTCATAGCATATATTGTATTGTTTTATGTATTAAATTATTAAATTATTAGCAAACACGTCTTAACAAAAGTAATTACAATTTATGATTATATGTTTATGAAATTTAAAAAAAAATAATATTTTATATAATTTAATTAATTTTAATTCAAATAGTTTGTTTTAAAATATTCACCTGCTTTATTTGAGGAATAACTTTCGATCGTTCCACATTTTAAACTTATGTTTTTATGTGGAGGGAAACCTCTTTTGTATTCGCAAATTATAGAAGCAATTCCTTCATAAAGAGACAGCATATTACCATCTGCTGTACTTTTAACACCATTTTTAATGCTGTATATTATTGGAGCATCCGGTAAATCTACAAAAAAAAAAAAAAAAAATAAAAAAAAGAATAAAATAATTAAAAAAAATTATAAAAAATTGAAATTTTCTTTAAAAAATAATAAAAAAGCTTAGAATTTTTTTAAAGTTAATTTCAATTCCTTCATAAAGAGACAGCATATTACCATCTGCTGTATTTTTAACACCATTTTTAATGCTGTATATTATTGGAGCATCCGGTAAATATAAAAAAAAAAAAAAAAAAAAAATAAATAAAAGAATAAAATAATTAGAAAATATTTTGCAGGATTGAAATTTTCTTTAAAAAATGATGAAAAAGCTTTGAATTTTTTTAAAGTTAATTTTAAAATTTGATTATTTTTTTTCAAAGAAGAATTTTAAAAGAAAACAGTAACTATTGAATACGCAAAGAAGCATACAGTTGAATACTACAATTAGACTTATTTAATTTCTGTAATTGTTTTCATGCTTCGTATGGTTAATTCCTTTTTTTTGTACCAATACTGGTGTACCTGGTGATCATTTCTTTGGTTGCGAGAATTAAACTCCTGATATTCCAGTAAAATTATATCTTCCTTAAATGACGCTGCAACATATCGGAGCTCTATCACACTAAAAAATATAGACATATATCTACAAAAATACAAGACCTAAACCAAACGGATTTTGTAAAAGGATAAGTCTACATTCACAACAAATAGTTGTTAACTAATTGGAGTCAACAACCTACATATCGGTGCCAAAATGAATGAAGTAGATTAGCATAGCGATTATCACTTCATATGGAGATGTCCCGTCTACTTCTGGTAACTACTATACAACACATTTCCGTACAATAAATCAGTGCAACTCAAAGTGGGGGTCCGCGGACCGGTGCCGGTCCGTGGGCCATTATCCGCCGGTCCGGAGAGCATGAATATTGATGTTTAATTAGAAAGAAAAAGTAATTAATAAATCTGGCACCGGTCCCTGGTGCAGTTTCGAAACTTGTCCACCGGTCCGTGAAACTTAAAAGTTTGGGAAACGCTGCAATAAATGACCTCATCGGTCATCCATGTGCCTTATACAGATTGTATTTCTAGAATGTATAGCGAAGGTTGTTTGTTGGTGGGGTAAAACATGAATTTCTCTTTAATGTGATTTTATAATTATAAAGATTATTACCTAATATAAGTTGGCTCTCGTACTGCCCCACTGTCTTGATTTTATCTGTTAAGTCTGATGTTATGTTTGGATACATGACAACACTAAAAAAATGTGATCCATGTCCTAAGATGCAAGCAGAGACAGTGTATGTGCATTCTGTCCTAATGTATCCATTAGTGCTGGATGGCTGATTTTTATAGAGGATTGATCCATTTGTCAGTTTAACTAAACCTGTTGTCTGAATGAAAGAAAATATATTTGATTTAACAAATTTAGATACTATATCGAACATAAATATGATTTTTGTTTAAAATTGAGACAATTAGATAACAATACGAATCAAATACAAAAGTGTGCACTTTAGGTATTTTTGGCAATCAAAGGTCACAAAGAGAATAGCAACTGTATAATATGAATAGAAATGATGTTGTTATATTTTAAATCAAGAAACTAGGTTCGTGTTTGTGATATATTTTACCCTTTATCATTTTATAACAGAAGTTCTCAACGTCTTATAATGTATCTCATCTGAATGTCCATAGAGTCGCGGTTACCTTTGGGCAATAATATAATACAAACTATTATATTCATATTGTAGTTATACATTTTTAATTTAAGTTATAATTGAGTCCATCTTAATTGCGCAATATAGGAACGTCTGTTAGGAACGATGTTTTTTGTCAACAAGTTATAGCCCGCGAAACCATTGTGACGGTATTGGGTGGACTTTCCACTTACTTAAGTTACTTGACAAAACATTCTTTTTCTCTCCCCTAAAATAAAATAATATTTTTAAGTCTTAACACCTTTACACATCAGATTTATTAGACCATATTTAAATTAAGACTATGTGCATAGAAGAAAGAACATATACGCATTAAACGCACTTGCGGTATTTTTAGAAATCACACTTCGCACAGTAATTTAGCATTTTATTTTGCGTGCTATGGAGCTCACCTCTACACCACAAGCTCGTAGATACTTCTATGGATTTATGTTTTAAACGTTAAAAAGATTTAAAATTGATATTTTAAAATCTAAAGTGTGATATAACTTTTTAGTAACATTGCTAATCATTTTATATTTATTATTTTCCTGCTAAGGATAATGAGACATCTTTAATAGACTTGATATGTAGCTCGCACTAGTGACTCATCAAGATATATTCTTTAAAAAAAATGTAATACCCGGATATGGGAATACATAGTCTAAATTTTAAAAGTAAATCCCCTGCTAAATTTCAAAGAAAGTTTTACTTTCATTGTTACAAGTTTACAGAGCTTGCCGTAGTGATTGATTATTCACAGACAATAAAAACGGGTAAATAATATGGAAAAGTAAATCCATTACCTCTTGGTTGCATTTATTTCAAACTGTTTTCTCTTGAGCAAAGTTAAAAAAATATAATATTTGACCAATGACCTACTTACATTAGTATTGATATAAAATTCACAGATGGCTGCAGGGTAAACAGATTCCGTCAAACAATGTATCTGAATGTTGATATCATCAAATAGAGTTACTGTGTCACATGTTGGCGTTTTAGCTTGAGCTGAGAAAAGTTTGGGAGGTTAAAATGTTTTAAGGCATGTAAAATAGTATGAGTGCTTTCACGGCATATTTCCTTAACCAATTTACAGAGTATTATTATTTTACACATATTTTATTTCTTATATGGCGGAAAAAGAAGAGAAATAAAGAAACAATATTTGAAGATCTTTGCAGGTAGTGGTTTACAAAGAATATAAACTACACAGTAAAAAATTTAAAAATTATTTGAATGATGTTGAAATATATTTAACTCACCAAAAACATTGAGATGATACTGCGTTAAAATGTTTGAGTTATTACTTAAATCGGCTAGACTCATCCAGATTGTATTATCTTGAAATAATTGGACAGATTTGATAGTAAATACACTTATGTATGCAGAGGAATTCGACGTCATGTTTGCCTCGTAAACCGAAGATGTGTTTTCATCAGCGGCATCACATTTTGGCATGTTATAAATAGAACACTGAAACTGGGTTCTTGGCACATAATTTTTCCAAGTGAGGGACACTAGGCCATCCTTAGCTTTGGTATAGACAAAAGTAAATGAGTGTGGTCTTTCAACTGAATTCCATTCGTCTCTATACATGCCTGTTGAATATTAAATGAATAAATGAATGTTTTACTCAAATAGAATATAAACACACACACACACACACAAATATATATATATATATATATATATACATATATAAATATATAAATATATTATATAATATTAAGTATTTAGTAACTTTTCATCTAAATAATAGTAAAATAGATTTTTTTAAAGTTGCAATAAATATATAGTAAAACAGTTTGCTTATGGTTTAATTTACTATAACATAGTTAATTTTCGCCTAGTAACAATTATACAAATGTGATTATACAAAGAATAATAATGCGCATAATTCAAATAATTCAAATAATAATAAAAAATAATGTAGAAAAATATCATATGTTATAGATATTTAAAAATTGTTGCTTTGAAATTAGCATATATTTGTACTTGGAAGGGTAAACTCTAAGTCAATATAACGGAACTAAATGCTTACGTCATTATTGCAAGTTTTTATTTTATAGCATATGAAAACAACTTGTTTTTCCATTGCATGCGTAAATGATTAAGGCTATATTCGACGGTGAATAAGCTGGTGGCCAGACAGTCATATTCCTGAATGGAAAGCTTGCCCGCTTGTAGAATACACTTTTCCTGATGTCATAAGGAGATTTAAGGCCGTTCTATTTTTTCCTTTGCATGCTACCTTTGGGAAATAAGTGGTAGTAGTACTCTCTGAAAAATATATCCAAACAGTGGGTCTTCCTAGCCAGCTTGTGTGATTCAAAGCTAGCATTTACCATGAGTTCAGGTCAATATCCATTGATTAGAGTGACGATTTATGCTATTCTTTATAGCGTTTTTACTCCCACCAAGGGAGCGTTTTGATGTCGACATTTTTCCCATACATTAGTTGTTTATGATGTGTGTTATTAGACTAATCTGGTAAGGACTTTTCCCTCCAACGTATGTCAAAAGATTTGTGTAGTCAGCATAGTTGAAGATGGTTTATTTGTCTAGCCTGTATGCTTTCATCTGTCCATGACTCGCTGGCGTGTAATAAGTTGTTAATACGATAGCCATGACCTTGGTGATAAAAGCGGAGTCTCACAAATACATTTGTCTTGTAAATGTTTTGTGTGAAATCATTTCCTGTTAATACTGACTATGACTATAAATATGTGATTTGTTCCTCTACTTGGAAATTGTGTACTTTAAGTGAACATTATTTTATTTGAAATATTCTCCTTGTGCTGGCTCGATCAATATCACGGTTTTGTTTGTATTGATACCGGGGACATAGTTGAAGCAAGCCTTATCAAAGCAATCAAGTATTTGTTTAACTTTAGTTTTGAACTAGGATTTAAGGCGTAAAGTGGTATTATCAAAATATTATTCTTGTACACCCATTTTAATAAAAATGATATATTTAAACTTTAAGCGACACATGGATGAAAACTTAAGATATTCAACAAGAAACTTTTAATATAATGAAGTAGATTTTAAAAATACTATGTGTATAACTCATCGCGCAGATAAGATGATGTATCGCTATTACATTACTTTCAATAGTCAGCTATAGGCGAAGCTATTTTCCCGGGGACGGAAATTGGGATAGAGATGGAAAAAAAAAGTGTAAAGTTAAATTGCAGTTAGCTACCAAATAGCGGCGCTTCTAAGACAACCTACTATAAAGATGGAGTCCAAGGCCAGGCTAGGTAGCATTTTTTTTTAAAAATTTCAAATGTTACTTATACATGAAAGACCTGGGCCCTGAATGAAAGTCTCGAGAGAAAATTCTTCGACCGCAAGATGATAATATTAGGGCCAGCAGCTAGTAAACCGAGGAGAGACTGAATTCAAAAACAAGAAATAAAACAAATTGTTATTTAACTTTTACTTATAATTTAGAACATATTTCCGTTAAAAAAATATCGGTCGGAAAATTAATTCCAAAAAATAATGAACACAAACTTTCTGATATAAAGGATTTCCTTCTTCAAAGTGAAACGGAGACCAAAATGTTGTACGAATGTCTGTGTTAAGAATAACTTAAAAGTCCACAGCTTGAACCTTGCAGCTAATTAGTGTCAACTTTATTTCGCTGCGACGCATCCCCAGTAAAAGTGGGCAGAAGTAAATGAAGGTATACGTTGTAAGATTTTAATCAAAGAATTTATTTGTAAGATTTTAAATATTTTCATATATTTTTATGTATAAATATATTTGAACACTTACCAAAGCATATCCTAATCAGCATTGAAAGTGAAATTGTTTTGGAAAAATACATCATCATCATATAGTCGTATTTTTTATTTTTTTGTGCTATAAAGAAAAAATCCAACAAATAATTAAATTTATTAAAAATAAAATCTCATTGTTTGACACAAAAACAATAAATAGGCGAAATTGAAATGTAAAATAGTGCAATCTCGCTATTTAGTTAAAATATTTAAATTTTTGAACACAAACGCTTTATAAAAATTTAAAAAAAAAAAAACTATTATTTGATTAATCAACACTTTTTACGAAGTAATTATTAGTTTAATAACAGATTAGATAAGGTAAGTTTATTCCATTTTAGAGTTACAATAGCAACGCATAATATTTTGTTTAATTTTGTGCAACAATAATTTTCATGGATTCATCAGTCTGTTCTTCTCTCAACATAGACATGTGTTTTTTGTTGTTGTTGTTAACTTTTAGCCCTGCTTGTATTGATACAAATTCTAATACAAAAAAGGCTTTTGATATGTCTTTAATAGTTTTCCTTAACAGTGCTATGTCATCCGAAGGGGCAAAATATTAAAATGGTTTATTGTAGAGTGTTTTTGGTTGTGGGTCTTGGGTCTCTCTCAGAAAGTATCCTGCTATTGTTCGTCGGGTGTCGATAGGTATGCTTCTTAAAAGCTGTCTCCAATAATGGAATATTAGCACGGTGGCAGTTGCGGGTATTATTGATGTGGGGGCTTTATTGAAATAGAATACATCGCAAAGGTTGATGCATAATGTTTTGAATGAAACCTAGAATAGTTTGACATCTGCACTTTTACAATGGCGTCTTTCAGAACTTCACTGTCCTTCACTTTTTAATCGCGCTGCAAACTGCTCGGTCGTTTCATCTGTCCTTACCTGCTTTATGTGTCACCTGATGCGTTTTAATCGCGCCGTATGTTAAATACTTTTCTTTAGGTTCTTCTTCTCTTACTTGCAAAATTTTTTGCTGTGATGTTTTATTTGATCTTGTGTTAAGCATTTGCTTTTACTTGGTTTCTATCTCAACCACATAGCTTCGGGGCTTTCTTTTGCAAACTTGTATTGGCATTTATGTTTTTTTCTTTCTCCAGTATAAAGTATAAAAGCGAATTATGGCTTATACGTGCAATTGTTAACACTATATTTCTTGGTTAAATTTCCTTTGCATTATCAAATGTTTAAAATAAGCGAATCTAAAGTTATATATAAGGGGTGGGCACATTTTTTGTGCAGAGGGCGGCTTGTGAATTTAAAAAGAAATTGGTGGGCAAACATAGGAATATAGACAATACAATGTACATATTTTTAATAAATACATTTTAACATTGTTGTGTTGATGTGATAACGGACACATTAAATCTGATAACGTAAGGCTTCATTCAAAGAACAGTCAAGGTTCTCTTGCCAGAAATGCAGCCGAGACTGCCATTCCAGGACCGCTTCGTAAGCTATTTGATAAAGTGTCAATAGCTAATCAAGCATCTCGCGATGACGGAAGGATGCCTTATATATGGATAATTGCGAGTACCCGGCATGCGTTGCAGTGCAACTCAAAGAAAGAAATTGTTTGAATTTTAATTATGTTTGTTGGAGAGCTTTTAAATACACACCGTTTTTTTTCAGTCTGGTGCATGCACGAATAAATCAGAAGGTTTTGCAAAGCCAGAGCAGGCCACATACATGTGTCAATGGGAGAAGCATGGGTTTTCCAAATTTAGTCCGCAAACTTTTAGCGATTGAACCTGTGCTTTGTAGATAGACTTTGCAAGCGCGAGTCGCACTGAAAACTGCAGACGTTTGAATTCAAATGGCATATCCGTTTGAATCATTGGGATGCGTGGAAACACTACATCTTCTCCTCCTAAATTTTCCACTTAAAATAGTAGCTTCGATGGTATTTTTCATCATGTTTTTCAGTGAAACTTGCTAGCGCTGTAAAGTCGTGGTGGATTTATATTTCGTTAAAGAATAACAGACACGCCAATTTTCACTGTTATAACGTAAGATAGAATGCCTGACAAGTCAAGTGATTGGATAATTGACATCTTCGTCTCGATTCAATAAAGTATCGATGGATTTATACGTTGTCGTTTCGCCTGGGATTTCATTTTGAATGCTAAAGTTGATGGCATTGACATCGTTGTTTTGCGTGCTAATAAAGCACATGCACTGAGTCACTGATGATTTTTTTTATATTATTCGATATTTGGAAAAAAAATATGAATGAAAGCGTCGGTGGTAGCTGTAATTTTACAGAAGCCTTTTGGCAGTGTATAACATTGTGTAGATTCATCAATTGCCATTTTCCCATTCCCAATGTCCAAAAATTGTTTTGCGAAACGTTCAGTAGATGCATTATTGTGTAGTTGTACACGCTTATTGGTCTTCAATGTCAATTTCTGTACATGTCCCTATAAAACTGATGAATTGAGAAAGGCATTTAATTCATCAACAGCTGTTGAGGCCAGCATCCAAAAGAATTGCTGCAATTCCAAATGATGCGATTGATTGTAAAAAAAAAAATGTGATCGTATTGTCACCAAAATAAGTGAAATTAGGAACGTTTTTCCTATGCATCCGGGCGCAGCTAGGAAATATAGTCCCCCGCTTTGAATTGTAATTGCATGCATAATTCTGTAATACAATATGAGTTGTTCTGGAGCCAATTTTGGAAGATTCTTCTGAACAAATGTACCTAATTCTTCGATGTCAAAGTGCGTTTCTCGTTGTAAATCACGATTGGAAAGGTTGTTTGCTGATCGATTCGGAGAAGTCATTCCCAACTCTACCAGTGCTTTGTTAGAGATTGCCAAACATATGTCCTCAATCGAAACCAATGCCTCATTATACAAGTTTGGTGTAAATTTAATGTCCGGATTTTGATTCGTTGCACGCAAATAATGTAGGATGTTTTTCCCTCATGTCGTCTTTGTATTTCTCCCAAAGATCTTTTGGATTGGATGGGAAGCACGCTGTCAATATGATTGCAAACAAAGTATTGTCACAATGTATTGATGGAACAATTGTCGATATTTCAAGATTTGATTTTCAGCACTCTCACGGATCATCAATCGATATGAATAGTATTTCATGGCAAAGACTTTCTTAATCGATTCCTCATCTTCCTGTGGATTTTTAAGTTTGATTTTGAAATAACATCCATCATCTCCTTGCTAAGATAAAATAAGATATTGCAATCCATCGTATGAGCGACGCGTTTCTGAGACTTCCGGAAAATAACCAATTTGGCGATGAATAATTATTTTACGTCAGTTAAATTCTTGGCCAACAATAACGATTGCCGCTTCATCAATTGTTGGTGCATTGTATTGTCTTTCGTGTTGGCCCACAGGTGTTTAGTCTGCTCTAACTATGACTTTGTATTCATCTGTCGGCATCTTTTCAAGTGCAATTCTGAACATTTGAATTAATTCGTTTTGTTGCAAAAATAACGTTTCTCGTTTAGTGCCCATATTGATGTGACAAAGTTTATCGATTTGTTCATCAGTATTCCCCATGAAATAAATTTGAAGAAATGTGTGATTTGTGTTTGGTAGTGGCAGCAAAGATCCTGCACGATGATAAATTTGCTCTAGCACTTTAAATGTTGGCATGTAATTCTCGCGCGCGATATTTTTTTACATAATGATGTCATTTGGAAACATGAATTGTACTTGCGTATGCTTGTGTCACCTGATACCAACGTTGATAATGGTTCCGACGGTGAATGTTATTCTGGCAATTCCATTTCCCGCCACCCCCCGAGCAGCAATTTCCCGATGTTTCATTCTTAAATTTGAGGGCACAGCAATACACCCATGATATATATATCTTTCCAATAAACACACTTGGATGAAGACTGTAATCATAATTAGATTCGTAATGGAATGCACTAAGTTTTCATTCAGATAACAGTGTTCGTCTGGATCGAGCAGTGCGTACGCAATCGGAATCCAGTCTTGTTTCTCGCTGCTCGACTGTTTCAGACAAACGGGTTTCAGCATTGCGTACTCGAGCGGTTTTCACTCTTGCTTTACGTTGCTTTAATGTTTCCGAAGCTCGTGATAACTTTTTGTTTCGAGCTTGAGGTGTAGAAAAAACAAATAGCTTGTTGTTAAGGTGGCATAATCGATTTGACGGCAACATTATTGATTTGTGACGAATTTTACAAATGCTTGTGATATCTGTTCTTAGCATTGGTATTTCACAATGAACACAACTTGTTAGGCCACACATAAAATGAAATATCGCTGTTTGTATTTGATTCAATTAATTTACGATATTCCTAACGTGAATAATATTTACACGTTAGGATCTCCCATCTTTTTACGTGAAAACCACGCATAATAGGTACGTTCATTGTTGGCTGTAGAGTTCCAGTTGTATAGCTTCAAATTAATTTATAAATCATACATTCCAGCATTAAATTTCGATATTACCATAGTTCAATACCTACGTTATCTAGTGTGTTATTTAATTACTTAAGAAACCATCGATTCATGTAAAATATCGTTACATAACAAAAAAGAACACCGAAATTATAAGAATCTATTGAAGAAATACTTCTAATTTAAAAAAAAAAAAAAAAAAAAAATCGTTTTCAACGTCATATCCGATTCTTAAATACGTCACAAAATTCAAGCTGATTTATTAAAATAATAAAAATACCCTCTACACTAAAAATGCAAAAAACGTGTTTTCTCTGCTTTATTACAATTTGCTACATGTTTGCAATTGTTCAAGGCGGTAGTGTTGATAGCTCAGTTTTATATTATATTGATGAAGCTCATTTAAGAAAACAAAACAAATTTAAGGCACCCTGCCCAAACGAAATATTGTAACATGGTTGCATTAATTCCGAACTTCCTTATTATGTAACACAGAAACAGAAATGTCGTTTTAGTTGTATTAGATTCAATTCCATCCACCCATGAAACAGCTTTTTTTATATAGCAAAATTAGAAAATAATGTAATTTCGGCCCCAGCCCTAAACTCACTGTTTTAAAATGGATGTACTAATTTAGACAAAATTGCCGGCGGATTCAGCTCCATCCACTCATGCAATAGCTCTGTTTGAAATTATATTTATAAAGCTCTTAGAAGAAAAAAACGAAATTAGGGTCACTGGCCCAAACGCAATATTGTAAAATGTTTTTCTAATTTAGAAACATTTGCGGTAATGCGCATTTCAATTCACCAAGTTTTATCACAATCAGATGAATATTATAGAAATTCATACGATAATTAAATAGATAATATAAGAGTGAAAAACGAATTTAGGGCCCACTGCCACAAACGGAATATGTACAAAATGTAATGTCATTATTTGTATTTGATTAAAAAGCTAACCATCCATGCATTAGCTCTGTTTGAAATTATAGTTGTAAAGCTAATATAGAAAAAAACGAACATAGGACCCCTGGCTAAAAACAGAATATTTTAAAATGGTGATAATGATTTTAAAAAAATCTTTGTGGGTGTGTGCACAATATCTCTCTAAAGTTTTATCGCATTCTAATAAATTGTAGAGGAGCGCGTAAGGAAATTATTTTTACAAATCTCATATAAGAAAAAAAAACGAGTTAGGAGCCAACTGCCAAAAACGGAATATTTAAGAAGGGTTATAATGACTAAGAAAAATGATTTTGATGGTGGACAGCAACTCGCCTCAGTTTTATCCAAATCACTTGAATGGTGTAGGAGCGCATAGGGTTTGAAAATATATTAATGTAGCTCAAATTAGAAAAAAAATGATCATAAGGCCCCTGGCTCAAAACTGAATATTTTAAAACGGTTGTAATAATTTAAGAACCTTTGCGAGCAATTGAACAACATCTCACTAAAGTTTAATCGCATTCTAAAAAATGGTATAGGAGCGCATACGGAAATTATTTTTTACAGAGCTTATATTAGAAGAAATGAATTTGGGTCCAACGGCCTAAAACGCAATATTTAAAAAGTTTTTGAAGGACTCAGTAAAATGCACGGGCTTATGGTCAACAACTCACCAAAGTTTTATCGCAATCACATTAATGGTGAAGGAATGAATATGGTTTGAAAATATATTTATTTAGCTCATATTAGAAAAAAACGAACATAGGGCCCCTGGCTCAAAATTGATTTTTTAAAAATGGTTCTAATAATTCAAAAACCTTTGCGGCAGTGCTTGCAACATCTCACCAAAGTTTTTTTGCAATCGGATAAATGGTGTAGGAGTGCATACGGAAATAATTTTTACAAAGCTCATATAAGAAAAAAATACGAATTAAGGGCCAACGGCCTAAAACGGAATATATTATAAAAGTGTTTAATAATTTAGTAAAATACGTGGGTTGATGGAAAACATCTCCCCAAAAGTTTGTTGCTATCGCATGAATGGTAGAAGCTCATACGGTTTGAAAATATATTTATATACCTCATATGAGAAAAAACGAACATAAGGCCCCTGGCTCAAAACTGAATATTTTAAAACGCTTGTAATAATTTAGAAACATTTGCTCATATAAGAAGAAAAAAAATATTAAGAACTAGCTGCTGAAAACGGAACATTTTATAAGGGTTGTAATGATTCAGTTAAATGCCTGGTTATGTGGACAACAACTGACCAAAATTTAGTCGCAATCGCATGAATGGTGTAAGAGCGCATACGAGACACACAAAGATACATACAGACATTCATTTATATATATATAGATACATCTGATAACCGTAACTAGTTAATCGTAAAGATAGTGTTTGTCTGTAAGCATTTATTAAATAAGTAAAAAAATTTAATGACCCCTGTGGAAATAATTTTAAATTAGTTTTCCATAATCTAGAACCACAGTGCTTGTATTAACGCATTGTGACATAGTATAGAATTCAAATTGGTATCAGTTATCTAAGACCTGTTCTTAAAATTGTTGATTGTTACGCGGACGAAACTTTACTCAAAGTTGTAAGAATAGCCAAAACATGAAACAAATAGTTCATGGCAAAGTGCTTTAAAGTTAGTAGCTTACCATCTTTTTGTGACACATATAATTTTTTAATTCGATTTTTTTTTTTAAATTGTGTAATTGATGTCAAATAATGGTTGTCAGTCTAAAATCGAATAATTCCAGCTTTATATTTATAGAAGCTTTGTCAATGTGTTGGAAAATGGACAGCTGAGAGGAACTTATTCCCCTAAATTACTTAAAAATTATCGAAACGCAATAAAACTCTTCATCCGATGATGATATCTGATTGCTGTATATTTGCGCATAAACTGATGAACCAGTTTGTGTCAACAATGTCAGAACATGAGCAACATTTGGTCCCTTCTTAATTTTGGAGAAAACACCATTAGGACTTGAACAGAGCAATGATCTCATGAGCAAATCTTATTTACCTTGTAGCTTCAAATTAAAGTTGTTAAACACGTCAAAAATTATAACAGCATATTTAAAAATCAAAATGCCATACCAAATGGTTCATTATAGATTTAAAATCGAATGTAATATCTTTCATCTCGTGAAACAGAATAGTTTCATCCTTAATATTCTACTCTCTTCAAATATGTTCCAGGATATAGCCATTCCGCATACATCTGCATTACAATGTATAGCAGATTATGCAGCTTCCATATCTTCATTTTACATATTTTCAAAATATTTGTGTCGGTGGAAATTTTATTTTTCACATTCTTTAATTTCCTTTTACCTGGGTTCCGGCAATAACTACTAGCAAAATCCAAGCAAAGTAGTTTTTAACCACTTTCTGTTTCTTGATGTTTCTTGATTTGTCCTGTCTACCGAAGAAGGCTATTAACAACAAGTTTTTTTTTTTAGTGTCCTGTCTTTCTATTTCAAGCCTCCACATACCTTGCTCCACTAGTTTCTTTTCAAATCTTGAATGCATTCCTGCATTTATTATACATGATAAATTGTGCATGAAAAAATCGCTTGCCCGTTTAGGGACATATTCAATATTAAAAAAAAATCTGATCTTAATGGACTAGTAGCGTCGATTCTGTTATCTATTCCGTGAAAGGGCTCAAGGGCTGTGAACTAAGGAATTGACGTCTTTTAAAAAAAAAAGGATGAATAGAAGGAAAGCCGCCGTAATGCTGTAACCGCAAGGTTTACATAGAATGTTTGCTAACCGTCTTCTATACACACTTGCTATAAACTATAACTATAAATATCTGAGTGCATTTCTTAGTGTAGGGATTTTAAACTTAATGAAGCAAAACGGATTTTATAACTACACTAATGACTTGTTTCTCCTTGTTTTCTATTTATTTAAAATGTTAGATGCATTTGAACTTAAGAATTAAAAAATAGCACTAAAATACTAAAGTTGTAACAACATTTAAAAAAAAAAAAACCAAAATAGGTGTACATGCAATATCTTTTTGTAAAATATCTCTTTTATTGAACACTTTAAAAAAAAAAAGTTCTTCCATTTGTAAATAAGAAAGATTAAAACAAATCCTCAATTTTAAATACTGTACCACATTTTTTTTTTATATAAACCTACTTAAAATGTGAAATAAAATATTTTTTTTTAAACTATAAAAATTTTAAGATAATAAGTCACTGTTCGTTATCCTATGTTATGTATTCATGTATTCCATGACTAACGTAGCAATGTTTTATTTCACTCCCATTTAGGGATGATATATAGATGTGTGTACATCATCGTTCACCATGGGACTAATTTTTTTCCTGGGCCATGTCCAGCCTTGTATTGCTAATATTAATTGTTAACTTTGTTTTGCAATTTTACATACACCTTTTATCTCAGAAATTGTAGGATGACTGGGCAAAGTTTTAAAAAATTAAAAGAGGGAAATATTATTACAACAAATAAACTTAATATTGAATCATGCTGGCATCATAATAAATTACATTAATTAATAGGTAACGAACGTAAGAGCTTTAAAAAAAAAGTAATTATAAGTACACAGATAAAATACATATTTAAAATATAGGTGGCAGAACTTTTTCAATACTACTTTTTCTATTGAAATGAATTTTTTAGTAGGATACATTGTAGTAGTTTCTTCTAATTACTTCATTATATGTATAGAGCTTACAAGAATTATTTTTTTTATTAAATATTTATCTATACAGTATTTCTATTTTCTTTTGAGCTGCTAAGAAAAAACCTATTTACCTCAAAGATTCATGTTGTATAACTTTAGATTAAAATATCCCATAAACCTTTTTATTTGAAAAAAACATTTTATAAGGTGAATTGATCAAAATCTTTTTATTAAGAAAAAAAAATTATCTACTTACATAAATGTATTTATTTGTGTCTAAGATAATGAATGGAATATACTTCAACGAGATGAAGGCGTCTCTCGAAAGAGGAAGGCGCTCCACGAGCCTGGTAACTTACATAACAGGAAGTAAAAACTATTTATATCTGTACTTAAAAATGTGTGCAGTGGTTAAGATTCGGTTTGGATTTAAATGAGGCTGCAAGACTGAAAGAGGGGTACACAATATTATATTGGGCAATGGGGTACATAATAATTGTAAATCTTTGGTGGCAATTTGTGATTTATAAAGAGAAATCTAGTCCTTGAAATGTAAACGCATATAAGTTTTTATAACATCATGGTTTCATTCGTTGAGTCTTGAATTGTACTCGTATTTATTGCAACTGAATCCAAAGTTAACAGTGAATATTAGTGTGATCATGATTTATGTTGGGATTTTATGTCAATATAACAAAATAAGTTAAGCTATCACAATATTTTACACAATACACAATTAGACGTTTCGGCACAAGCCTTCATCACTATAACAACCAAAGATTTAAATACGTATACATTAAATTTACATAATATATGTATACATATATCCTGCCTAAAAAGGGAGAAATATTAAGAGTGGGCGTAAAAATAAGCCAGAAACAATGTAAAGAAGAATAGAAAGGATGTGTCTTGAAGAAAACTGTAGAAAAAGAAAGAAAAACGAAAAAGACATGGCAGCTACGTAAAATTGTGAAGTTGGTTTATTGTGTATGGCGTAAAAGTACCAAATCTTGTTTTTAATTTGTTCTCCATATAGATACTACCCAATGCGTTACTAGTATACCAATAACTGCGATCTAACATTCCATCATGGTTAGGGCTATTGAAATGTTTGGAGACCGGACAGAGAGGTTGTTTATTTATGTAATAGAGGTGCTCTCTAAACAGGTCTCCAAGGCGACGACCTGTCTCTCCTAAGTTTTTTAATTTCAGTTTATTAAATATAGTAAGAAACTCTGACTGTCTGTCTGAAAATGGACGTAGATATATTTTTCTGGTTAATGTTGAGTTTTTAAGTCCAAAAAATTGATTGGTACTTTTATGGATCGTTGAAGTGAATTAGATCATTTGATGAAAATTTTCTATGAAAACAATAAAACTTTCTAGCTGTGTTATGTCCATGATGGTAATTCGTATACAGTGATCTATGTATCTCTTGTAGTGATCTGGGAAATGACATTTTCAATGTTTTCTCTAAAGGTGTTCACAATGGGCCTTAAAAAAAACATGCATAAATTGGTCTCCTTGTTGTTCACATAGCAACAAAACTTATTTGATAAAAAGTTCGCAATTAAATTCAAACTAGTTAAGCTGTAAAAACCAGTTCTGTCAAACGTACAGGGGAATTCGTAGGAAAATTAGGATTAGAATTCTTTTTAAGAAAAAATGAAATAGCGGAGAGTCCATCAGTGTGGGGTATTGAGTTGTATAGTGAAGAAACGTCTATTGTAAAAAGTGAATGGATTCGATTAGGTGAAACCAAGGCCTTGAGAGAAGTGATTATGTTGTCAGTGTCCTTAATATACGATGGCAAATTTTCAAACATAGGCTGAAATATTAAATCCAAAAAATCAAAAATTAGTTCAGTAGGACAAGAAAAAGCTGAGACAATATGTTTTCAAGGACTTTCTTCCTTGTGAATTTTGGTAACAAATACAAGCATGGTTTACCAAGATCACTGTCATAAATTAGTAAATTTGAGGCAGGCGCTGGTAATTGGCCAAATTGATTAATGTCTTCGATAGTGTCCTTGACAATTACATTATTCTGGACAATTAGGTCGTTGGACTTTGACGGATAAAAAGATGAATCTTATAATTGTTTGGAGGCCTCTTCAATGTATAGCTTCTTATCCCAAACAACAACAGCTCCACCCTTATCTGCCGGTTTAATAATAAAATCCTGGCATTTTTTTTTTATAAATTTGAGAAAGTGCTTGCCATTCTTCTTTCGATAAGTTGAATTTATGAAGTGGAGTTAGCGTAGATTTTTTATTTGAGTCTCTGTACTTTTGATATAAAGGTCAAGTGCATTACATTGAGTAGGTGGAGGTGTCCATTTAGAGTTGCGTTGTACAGGAAATGAATCCTAATCCTGGTTAGTAGGAGCCTCATGTAAGTAAAGTTGAAGTCTTAATAAATGAAAGAAACGATGTTTGTCTGACATCACTCAATATTTGTCAATCGATGATCGAAGTGGGATTATTTTTAGTCCTTTTATGCTCAATACTGTTTTTTCTTGTTCAGATAGTGAACTATCTTGTGGTATAAAAACTACTAGGTTTGGTTCATTTTTCCGTTACGAGAGTTGTGGTACCCATATGATTCTTGACAGATTTAAGATTTTTATTTTTTTTTTCTTCTTTCCATCAGATCAAAAAAATAGAGTTCAGTATTTAGTCCAGGGATAATTAAACGAATGTGATCGAATAATAAATCATTATGTTGTGTATTCTTTCGAACATCTTCTTCCAGAGTGTGACTCCGATCAGTGAGTTGTGACATGAAGCTATTGTGGACGTTTAAAACATTTCTCATGCGACTAAAAGCACGTTTATTTTCAGTGGCGAAAAGTTCAGATTTATCAAAGGAATTAGAGGGAAAACCAGCTGGATGAAAAATATTGTTAAAACCTTTTAGTTTAAGACGTTTGCGAGTCTCCTTATTGACAATGATTAATCATTTGAGGTAGAGCTCTAAAAGACGAAGTAGCTTCCCGATGTACTCCACAGGTAATAGTTAAGGTTTACTAACTTGTGTGACCACTCTATCCAATTCATTTGGATCTTTTTATAACATTTGTCCAATTATATAAGATTGGAAACAAGGCATGGGCACTGTATAGATATTCATAAAAAAATTATGATAATTGAATATTACGCGTACAGTTTGAGCACCGATGAGCTCCTCTTAAATTAAGGCTTTAAAGTAAACATGACAAATGAACTCTCAAAACTTAGATGCCTCATCTTTAATTAATTTAACTGTTTAAGTTGATTAAGGTAATTAAGCAGAAGATAGAAGTGTACCGAAGTATATACATTGCAAATCCCATCTACATGCATAGGAGCCAAAATGATCAATAAATTGATCGTGGGCCCTTAAGATATAGAAGAAGAAGAAGAAGACAATACAGATTATGGTAGTTTTGAGGTAGGGTTTGCATTTGTAGTGAGTTAGAAGTAGAACATTTCGAAGCTTGATTGGCGAAGATATTTTAATTTGCATATCTAAAATTTCTATAGAAGAAAGATATTTTGGCTTGTTCGGAGACGTGTGGCTTTAGAGAAAGCATTATTAGAAATTTTTCGAAAGGAAATTAGAAGGCACTTTCTAAGCAACGTAGCCGAAAAGATATTATTAAAAAGCCAGCTGACAATGGCGGAGCCATTGATGTGTGGAAAAAAGATCTTTGCATTAAAGAGGCCCATAGTAAGCTTGCAGACAGCGACATCTACCAAGCAAGGACTAACAACTCTATTACCAAACATAACAACTTTTTCAAAGAGACTATCAAGCAAATGATCCCATAATCGGAACTCCCTATTTTGGACTCTGCATATACACATATTTGATAGTGACCTCGCTAGGACATCTTTCTATCTACATTCTAAAATACACAAGTACGGTAACCCTGGCAAACGCATAGTCTTGCCCACAGAGCATATCTTGGAAAGCAGTGATAAAGTTTTTAAACCTATCGTAGCCTCACTGCCCACTTATATTGATGATATCAATCACTCTTTAAAACTTGTTTGAATCCGTCACCATCCATCCTGAAAAGACAAATCATCTATTTCTACTTGATGTATATTCTAGTTGCACTTCTAGCCAAAATACTCATAGATTTTAAATTCTTTCTAGAGAGTAAACCCCAACAATCTTTACCCCTTCAATATGATTTTCCGATTGGCTGAAATGGTTCTCATTCTCAATTCGTTTGATAATAGTGACCAATTTTTCGACCAAATCAGTGGTGTTGGATGCCTCCATGAAATCCACAAAATGTACATTTATGATGGAATGGGGTCACTGTTGTGAGCTAGATTTAGGGGCGTGAATGTTTGGTATGGAAAAAGAAGTTTAGTGTACAGATTATAAGTGAACTGAAACTATTGAGTTGAAATGGCGTGTTAGTTTTTGTGTTATAGTGTGGAACGATGGCTGTTCAGAAGTGTTGGATTTCATGAGTTGCTTTTACATTTAATAAAGAGACTTTTATTCTAAAAATCAATGGTTTGTTTAATGAATGTAACACTAGTCAAGGACGCTATCGAACTTGATAATTCCCAAATCGTAGCAGTCACATCTATAAAGAGGAATGATCTTAACCTATTTACTAATTTTGTAGTCTCTTTTAACCCCTCCATTAAAATCACATCTATTGTCTCTAAGACTATAGTAAACTTGTTACACATTACGGTTAATCTTTACAAAGACAGAAAACTCACCTCCTGCTTTAAACCTACTGACATCCATAACTATTTAACCTACTCTTCCTCCCACCCTAAATCCTGTAAAGGCTCTATTCCCGTTTCTTAATTATGTCCTCTTCATCGACTGCTAGTCAAATGATAAGTTTGGGACAATGCACTTGAGATGATTGACCTTTTCCGATGAATATAGGTCGTACTCGGAGAAAGTACTGTCATCAGTGCATTTAAGGGGTTAAATATATTACCCTTGCTAAGGCCTTCAGATCACGCCCGAGTAAAAATGATAACACGAAATTTTTCTCATTTATAATCCTAACATTGCCTTTGGTGGCGGGAGGTGCCGACAAATGTGGAGGTCACTGGGAAAATTGAGAAGTCAGGCTATGGAGGGTATAGTAATTGGCCTTTGTTTCGTATGCGAATGAGTGGGACACTTAACTGCCATCAATAGTATTATAGGGGAACAACACAGACAAGATCTGAAGATAACAAGGGCAGGCAAAACTATAAGTATATTGGTGAGACAGAAATAATTTAAATGAATATCAAATTCCCAGACAAGAGACAAAGTGACTAGATCAAATATTGGGTTCTAAGAGGTGGGGAAGGAAAATGTGCAAAATGCAATTTGTTGGCAGTGTTGACGAGATACTTAGAAAGTGAACGGTGTGGCTAAAAATTGAAAAAAAAACAATTCATTTGGGAGGGAGGTCTTTCTACTTCGGTACACTGGTTGTACAATTGTGGGTTGCAGAAAGTGTTTGGTACCAGGAAATTTAATAACTGACATGGATTAACTAATTAAACTTAGCGATTGGACGATACAAACTTATAAAATAGATTATATAAATATTGACGACTCTTATTGAGAAGAATATTTTTGGCCTTTCTTTTTGAGAACCCCGTAACGGATATTTTATTAGGAAATGTAATGAAAGAAGATAACAGATGCTCAGGCCAGCACGGTAAATTAGTTACCGAGGCAGAAGCAAAATAGATTTAGCTGGCGATATATCCATGAAAAATACAACTATTATAATTCCTAGAATATTAAAGAACATACCTTTAGCAGATATCAAGCCTGCGATGAAAGATTAACTAAACATTGGAAAAGAAAGCTGAAAGTAATTGTGTCGCGCAAACAAAACAGTCCCAAAATCACCTTGGAATATAGTGATACTATTTTAAACCGAGTATGTACCTATATCATTGGTGGCAGGAGAGGATTGAAAATAAATTAGTTCTACCTCCTTCATACGCCGGATGGTTTTAGACATAGCTCATGCTTCAGCATTAGAGGGACACATGTCTGTTAGCTGGACCAAATGCATAGTATTTTAGATTACCGGAAATTTGATCGAAAGAAATTTCGTCGACGGTAAATTGATCGACCGGAAATTTGATCGACCGGAAATTTGGTGGAATCTTTTTTTCAGTTAACACTTTAAAATGTTCGTCAAATTTCTTTTTGAATGCACTATACTATATAGTAAAACAAAATAATGCGTTCAAAAAGACATTTGAAGCAAAATTTAAACGTAAAAACGGAAAAAAAGATTCGACCATATTTCCGTTCGATCAAATTACCGTCGATCAATTTACCGTCGACGAAATTTCTTTCGATCAAATTTCCGGATACGAGTATTTTATACCGCTAATTTTTGGCCGAATAGGAGTAAAGGCATTTCATATTACGTGAAAACATGTTCGCAGTAAAAAAGCACATCTGCCATGACATTTTAAAACTTAAGTGTTAGGTCTGATGGAAGTGATTAGTGTAACGTTTCAAAAGTTTGCTATTGACATTGTGGGACATCTTCAAATAAGTGCACATAAGAACATGTATCCTTACATTGGTTAATATGGTCATTCGATGTCAAGAAGCCATTAACTTAACTAATTTACCTGCACAAGAAATTTGTGAAGCACTGTTAGCTATATTTTCTACTATGAGGTTCCCATAAGTTATACAGTCAGGCAATAATCAACATTTTTCTTTGAAAATGTTTGAAAAAAGTATGTGAAGTTTTTAATATAAAGATTACTTGTTATGGGACTAAAATCGGACCTAGCTACGCATGAGTGGAAAGAAACTACACTGGTTGCCTCCATAGAATCTACAAAAGATACATAGTTGATTGAATGGGGTCACTGTTGTGAACTAGATTTAGGAGCGTGAATGTTTGGTATTGAATTTTTTTTTTTTTTGTAGAGAGTGTATGTGAGCAGAAACAATTATGTTGAGATTTAGTTGACGTATTTGAGTAAGGGGAAACGACGTGTTAAATTTTGTGTTATGGAGTGGAACATTGGCTGTCTAGAAGATTAATACTTGTTGTGCACTGGATATTATGTTTGAATGTGGGCAGTGTGTTTTGGAGGGAATAATTTTTTAGTGGCCGCTCTTCCTGCGCTTGACTTGGTGACGTATTTTAAGGTTCTTATGACGTATTGTCTAGTCCGTTTTGTAAAATACGTTTTAGTCGTAAGGCAGTCTTGAAAGGAACTTTGTTAAGAAAGGTTGTTTTATTCCTGCCTGAAAGTGAGCAGCACTGTACATGTGTATATTGAATTAACAGTATGTTAATTTATGTTATATATTAAAGTTGTATTCATTATAAAAAAGGACTTGAGTTGATTCAGTGAAAGTACGTCGTATTACAACGTGTAAAGTAACTTTGGAATTTAACCTATCTAGTATCCACAGTAGTTTGAAAGACGATATCCTTTGTACTGGAAACAAAGTTGTCTACAACATTGTTTGCACCCGTTACCGGATGTCGTACATAGGTGAGACAAGACGCTGAATCTCTGACAGTTGTACTGAACACCGCCGTAAAATATTACACAATTTAAGCAGCGTCCCGTGTTTAATTACTTTAAAAGAAGCGACAACATTGAGGCAGTAAATTTACTATAAATGCGATCGTGAACTGCACTAACATACCTAATTTGTCCAATTTAGAAAACAGGCTGATCCAGACTTATAGAACCAAGACACCATCTGGCATAAATTACATGTTCAAATTCACATGTTAAACCTAGTCTCCGCCCCTCCCCCCCCCCCCCCCCCCCCCCCACAAATTACAGTGGCCTTACGTTCCCCCTATTCTTTTTCTTTATACCTGTGTTTAACATCAAACCTTCTTAATATCTGTCTCTTTTCTTGCTGCCCTCTCGGATACTACATTTAAGCTGAGTGTTATTTTTAGTTAATTTTTCATTTTACATTGTTTTCTAATAAACTTCCTTGTCGAACAAAATGTTGTTTTGTTGTGTTTTTTTTAGGTTGTCCCATGCAATGTGTCAGTCATTTGCAGAATATATAAATTTGTCAAAATATTCTGCACATTATATTACAGAAAAAATATAGTAATATCAACTTCGCGAAAAATTACAAGCTCACATCTCGATCAAAAAATAATGTTCACTTTCCTTCAACACTATGTACAGACATTTTATGCAAAGTAGTTTTTGTTTTTAACACCCAATCGCGGTCATGCATGGCTTATGGTTTTTTTTTAATTAAAGGGCAAATAAAAAGAAAAATACCATCGTTTACAATTGTCCACTCACCTACTATGACAAACATCACGAATAGATACAACAGAAACACATCACGTAATCTAAGTGTGACAATGATCTAGTTGTAAATTACTTTTCCCCTCCTAATTCTCAGTTTGTTCTTTTTGACGTCACCATGTAACTTATTATATTTCGTCAAATATTTAAACCTGTCTAGAGAAAGCTATCATATATTTTAACTCTTTCTTATGGATTCTTATTAAAAGTGAGGATGACATAAAATGTTGCAAAACTAAAAATAAATGATTGCAAACCAATATTTTTATTAACACAATTTTAGAATGCAAATATTAAAGCTATTTAATTTTTAAAAAATAAAAATATAACTGTATATGCTTTTATAAATATAAATTGCAGGAGTATGTTTTCTTAAATGAATGAGTCGCTGGCTATCATTTTGATCATTTTAAATTTGTTGTACAATTTTATTGTGTTTCTTTCCTCTGAATTAGAATTAAGTATAGAAACGCGAATTTTATCAACCATTTCAATGCTTTTGGCCCTTTGAAATATGTGTCCTACAGAATAGGTGTTACGATAACCGCTTCATCCCTGACTTGTCACTACCTTTTTGGCGTATGAGTGCTTTTTTCAGGAATGATTCTCATGTGATTTATATTTTAGATATATAGCGTTAAGAAAAAAAAAAGCATACGATATATAAGCATGAAAATGCCTCCAGATGGCACATACATGATAGTTAACTATATTTTTATATTCCTTAAAAACACAGTTCTTCGGTTATTCTATTTTTACTCTTGTTCAGGACGGTTAACGCGTTCTGTTTTTTCCAATATTAACATAAATTACAAAATAGAAGTCATTGTCAACTCCTCTCTCTCCTCTCCTATTGACTTTGGTCAAGTATCCACGCTAGAACTCTTTTCAGACTTGGTCAGTGAATATAGTGACCCATATAGAAATAGCAATTTAAATAAAATACATCCATTAATTTTAAGAACTAAAGTTTGACTCAAGGTGGACCGTACTTCTAGCCAGTTCCTACGCTCTTATGTGTATAATAAGGCATTTTCGGGCTTGTAATAGTACTGTCCAATGTTATTTATGTTTTTTATTTCATAACATGTATTACAACTGACCCAGCAAATGTTCATTAAAATATTTTTAACACGTTTGCCGCATCCAACAAAATCATAAACATTTCAGTAGTCGAAAAATATCCGTCTGGCAACTTATATTTGTGTGACCTGTGGATTTTTTAGAGATTAAAAAATTTGCACCTTTTAGCATTATTGATGTAAAATCACCAACGTTAATTTTTTAGCGAGATGAAAAACATATAATACTCAATACACAGCGATGTTATTTTTTGTTGAAAATTGATGTGCTGTGGTTATTCATTTCATGATTCATAACATGCATTATGTAGACAACATTTTGATTCTCCGTGTCATGAACTTGTAGTTTTAATAGTGAAAGATACACAATTTCTTGGCATCTCCGTCATTTCTGCGAATTTCTGATTGAAATGATTCATGGCCCCTTCTGACGTTTCCTACTACACTTCTGTAAGATGACTAAGTTGTCCTAATTTTTGTTTTTGTTTTTTTGTTGTTTTTTTTTTTGTTTTTTTTTTGTTTTTTTTTTTTTGTTGTTGTAGATTTTGTAAAAAATTGTAAGATGAATTTTAGTTATGTTGAGTAAAACGAAATAGCTTTACCTATGTCCTTTACAAAATGAGGGTTTTCTGCACTTTTGATCAAACGTATATATATATCTTCATTTTTGAGATAAGTCAACCTGCTTCCATAGCTCAGCTAGATCTTTTCCAAAAATGAATGAAACGAAGGACACATAAGAAAAGAATTTCTCGATGGTTATTTTTTTATAGTTAAAAATCAATAAATAATTGTAAGATTTGGACTGCAAAAGGTGGAAAATAGATTAATTAAACACGAAATTTTTTGTATCAATATAACAATATATGCTTAGCTTTAATAATGATTTTACAAAATACACAAGTAAACGTTTCGGCACATGTCTTTATCAGTATAACAAAAAAAATTTAAAGAAGTGTCAATTAAATTAATCTTTCCACCTAAAGCTTGAATAAATTCGAAAATGTGAGGTATCAATTACTTTATTGTCTGAATTGTTGTTCAAACAACATATATGTAATGTATGATAACTGGGAAATATAAACGTATGCACTTTAAAATGAGTAGTAGTTTGATCCTACCTTTAAAATGTAGCCCTTTACATTTTTAAAAATATTTGTATGGTTAATAAATAAAATATTATAAGAGACCTTGCTTACTCACTGACAAACGTCATCTAGATCTGGTACTCAATAAGGAAACAACTCCGGTGATACATTTGATGAGTAAACTCGTGTTCTTTATTTGGTCTGTCACTTGCTTACACTTTGACTCATCTCACAGCTCTGACTTCTCCCTGCTATCTAGTTCTCAGTCCGGCCGCCTTCCTTTTCTAACCATCCGGCCGCGCTCTCCCTCGTCCCGTCCAGAGTTCCCTATTTATAGGTCCCTGGGTCTGTACTTGCGCCGCCCCTTTTCTCAATTGCCGCCATAGTCTAGACGTCCCAGGTAAATGCCCTGGTCAGATGGATGGTCGTGTCTGGGTGTCAGACGGCCGTAAATGGTCAGGCGTTTGATCCTTCGGTCCGTCGTGCTCCACAAGCTTGATCCTTCGGTCGTGTCTGGGTGGTCAGACGGATTACGTCAGGCGCCGTCGTGGTCCGAACTCTCCACAATATATTTCTTTTTGGTTTCTCTCAGGAATTATTAAACTCAACAATGACAAGCGTGCACAATCCCAAAACTTGAAAGAAAATGAAATGAAAGAATCTTTATAGTCAACGTTGATTGAGACATCCTTCCCATTTTAACCTTTGTAATGACTACTATTAATGGTAGTGCTTCTTGATAACTTCATTGAGCACTGCTTATTTTTAATAAAATATTAACAATTTTATTTCTGAGTTCTTTTGAAATCTGTGATTTGACTTGTATGTTTTAAATTATTTTTAAAAGGAGATTACAGCTCCTTATAATATTATCTGTCATAGTTTGGAGCAGATTTTAAGTTAGAGTACCAGTATATAAATTACACAACTATAGATGATTGTTATCAATATAAATTTTTTAACGTATTGCAGAGTTCTACAAATGAGTGTACTATAAATTTTAATGCATAATTCAGAAATGATTTCCTTGGTAAAGGAATGTTGACAAAAATGTACCCAGTTATAAAGATTTGATAGAGCTGGAAAAGATATCTAGAGACTAGAAGGCTTGGAAAGTAATAGATAATGGCCAATGCTTCACTGGCAGTTATCAGACAGAGAAGAAGTCTACTGAAATTTCTCCTTCTAATTATCTAAACACCTTTAAAAAAATTCTTCAAATTAACATTTAAATAAGTTAAAATTTATATTGATTATTTTTTTTTCTTATTAATTGAATTTATGAATGTGGAGTAGAACTTAAGTATACTTGTACAATGTAACATTATCTTTCAGAAATGGAAACTATTTACACTGATTATATCTCAACTGAAGGGTGCCGATTTAAATCTGTTTTTTATTTAAAGTCCCATGCTTCAACATACAAAAGAAGAAAATAGAGGTCTATTATAATATAACTCTAATAGGATAATACTAAGTCGACTAAGTCTGATGTTTTTTTATGGAAATATTTAAAAAGTAGACCTAAGGGGTCGCCACAGAAAAACAATGTCACAATTGACCTAAAGTAAATAAGTAAATTTAATCATGGAAACGTTGAACACTTTAATTTTAATTTCAGTATGGTGCATCTATTTGCTATGGTACCGCGGGGGGGGGGGGGGGGGGGGGGTGGGTTGTTCGATGTTGGTTTTGGAACATTTCATTTCTAATTGTTATTTGTAATTAGAGATCTAGAGTTCTGGATCAATATTTCCCTTGCAAGGAGCTCGAGCTGGTAAAATTTCTCACTGATCCGAGATCCAGTTTAAAGAACAGAAAATATTAATCTAAACACACAACATCCCTTCAACTCCTTTTAATTTTGTCGGACCTGAGCTGGAGCTGAAAATAAATTGTCCTGAGTGGAGTTCGTCAAAAAACATCTCCCAAACCATTCTTGAAGAATGTAATTAAAATTTAATTAATGTTTTTTTATTTTTTTTTTACTTAGTTACTTAAAACTAAAATAAAACAAAAGATGCTAGTCGGCTCTCAAGATAGTTGACACACATTTGTGTGGAGCAGAATTTCCAGAGTGAGTCACTTACTTCAGATATAGTAATCGCTTAAAAAAAAATGTTTCTCAATTGCTGACCTAGATAGAAACATTTAATTTATAGACAAAGTCGCAGATGCTAGCCGTAGCAGAAAGAAGAAACTAGTAAAAATTATAAATTATTTATCATAAGTCTAAGTTCTAACTTAGTGATTAATTACTAGCCTGGGATTGGTAAGCCATATCATTTATTTTATAATTATTATATTAGAACTTTTTTCTAAATTAACTAAATAATTCTTTTTATGAAGGATGTTGTTGTTTTGATAACTTAGCGTAGTCAATGTATTATTGTATAATGTATACACGACTTAGATTGATGAACTTCTTTTTATTTTTAGTGTTTGTTCACGTGATATGGAGGTAGCGCAATAATACTAAAATAAATTGCATGCCATCGTAATTTGATCAAAGGATGATTTGAAAGTTGTGAAAAGGCTTCAAACACAGATTGCATCAAATGTTTGAAGGAGAATTTGATAGTGTGAACCGACGCTTAATCACATTTATCGGAAAACCCAAACATCAAGAAGTAATACGATAGTTTCGTTTGCCAAAGTAGCACACGATATGCCTCAAAATGAATTTGACACATAATTAACCTTCTTAGGTATATATATTTTGGGGTTAGGAAATAGGGTATGTACAATTTTACTTAGATGACAATTTCTTTCAATCAAATAATGTTTAAGTTGTGAAAAACAGATGCTCGATTCTCATTTCACTAATTAAGAAAATAAAATGACGTTAAAAAAAAACGTAATTAAATTTGCAAAATTATACACTTGAATTCCAGTATATCAAATATGACTTTCATAGATGATAAACTGATAGACAGATATATATATATATATATATATTTAGCTATATATAAAAATATGATAGATATATAGATATTAAGATAGATAGATAGATATTAAGATAGATAGATAGATAGATAGATAGATAGATAGATAGATAGATAGATAGATAGATAGATAGATAGATAGATAGATAGATAGATAGATTGATTGATAGATAGATAGATAGATAGATAGATAGATAGATAGATAGATAGATCGATATATATATGATAGATATATAGATATTAAGATAGATAGATAATAAGATAGATAGATAGATAGATAGATAGATAGATAGATA